>PVJA010035710.1:0-21648 GCA_004027025.1 Myocastor coypus | reverse complement strand
TTTTTTTTTTATCATGCCTCATAAAGACACAAAATGAAGACTTCAGGGGTGCTCCAAAGAAGCCGTGAGAAGGTAGGATAAGTATGCTTGACATGAGAGGAAATATTTTGGAGAGCACAATGGCAGTGTCTCTTTTAATGTAATAAATTTCTGAACTGTGAAAACTCACAGTACCTCTCCATCAGCTGATGTACATTGGCTGTCCCCTCACGTCTTCTGAACTGTACACCTCACTGTGTTTCCAAGGCACTCCATATCTCCACTTCTTTGCTATGACAGCATTGCACTTTCTGGCACCAAAGTCTATATTGTTTGTCTATTTCCACATAACAAACCAGCCCAAAACTTGATGTCGAAAAACAGGAAACATTGATTCTGTCATGGTTCCTTTGTGTGGGCAGTATATTCGGGGTCTTGTCTGGGAGCTTCTGATTTACAGTAGTTCATTATTTTCAGTCTGGTCCCCAAGGAGGCTATCATCTCCTGATGTTTCAATTGATAAACTTCCACTCTGTCCCATATGTGAGTGCATTCATTAAGTCTATCTATCGCCTGTGCTGGAAAAACTTGATTAAAGAAGGATGTAGCAAGGACTTGCCACTCACACTTAACACTCCAGAGCCCAAAAAAGTCTGTTTCTGATGTTAAAAACAATGTTGTATCCTCAGGGGGATGGGACACTAGAAAATGAGTGCATTTATGTCATTGGAACTTTGCCATATCTTTCAGCTATCATTGAACTTTCCCTTGATTAGTCAGTGGAAAATTCTGAATTTTCACGTTCACCTAAGTGTAATGTTGCACGTAGTTGTTGGTGTCTTTTCTTCCTTGGAGCAGTTTCTTCATTTGGTTTCCAGGGTGCTGACCCTTGCCCTTTCACCCACTTTATCTGGCACCTTAATGTTGCTATCATGTTCCATTTTCTGCACATCTCACCAATCCCAAAACGCTGCAGTGTACAACAAGTATAAATGTTTCCGTGCTTTATATGATCGTTCCCTTAGGACCTTATGCTAAGTCTAAGACTTTAAGCACAGCACGTACTTAGAACTGCCAGAGTTACGTCTCCTTTGTGGAATGCTTCACTGTAGACTCATACCCAGCCCCATCTTCACTTGAATATCTACTAGGTATTGTCAGTACAACATACCCAATTCTAAGCATTTAAGCTTTGTCTCAAACTTGCTGTTCCCAGTCTTTCCATATCCGTTATAATTCCTGTTACGGTTTGTGTCTAACTGTGCCTCCAAAGTCTCCTGCAGTCAGGAGGTAGGGACTTTCACAGTTTGGGAATAACTCATGAGTCCCTGGGATTATGAGTCTTAGTACTGCTGAGATTACGGGTGTGAGTACTACTGCCAGCTTGGTGCGATAGCCTGAATGCAATTTAAGGGAGAGAGAGGCTTCATCTTGTTGCCACTGCTGCTGTTCTGCCACCGTGAGCTCTTGCTCTCTGCCATGCACCAGCCAGCCTTGGAGCCAGCTGAGTATGGACTGACACCTCCAGTAACTGTGGGCTAAATAAACCTTTCCTTCCTTCATTTTGGGTGTTGGGCATTTGTCCCAGCAATGAGAGAAGAGCAACTGAGACAATTCAAAGCCTTCTCTTTTCAGTCGATTGGATTCTTTCTCACTTCTCTCTCCTCTCTCCTTTTCCACCTCTCCTTGAATCTTTTTCTATGGCTCCCTTTCACCTTCTCCTCACATTTGTATCTCCCAGTAATTCTACCTAGAAAATAAATGCACTGACTACTGTTTACGAGTTCTACCAGTGCCACTGTGCTGTGGGCCACTACGTTCCACCTCCAGGCTATGTGCTAATCCTTCAGCCTCGGCCCTTTCCACCCTGTCCATGTGCACTCTATTCTCAGCACATCATGGGAAAAGACATGACTAAACACAAGTCAGCTAATACTTGGCTCTATTTAAACTCTGTAGTGCTCTGTGGTTCACTCAGAGTATAAGCGTAGGTCCTTGCAGTGACTCGGGCTCGCACCCTGTCCGACTCTGGTATCATCCCTCACTTCACTCGCTGCAGCTCTCCTTTGCTCACCCTTCCAGCCACAGGTTTCTGCCATTCCTGCACCAGGCCTGCTTTTGCCTCAGCAGTTAGTCCTGTCAGCACACACTCTGCCTGCAGACCTCCTAGGATGTGAAGCCTCACTTCTTTCCACTCTAACACCAGGAATACAGTCAAAATACTGAAGCCTACACTACCTCATTCGAAGTTGTCCTGAGAGTTCCTCATCACTTTTCTTCTGCTTTACTTTCCCCATAACAATTCTTATCTAACACACTAACCATTTTACTATTTTTAAAGAAGATAAATTCTGAGGGTAGAATGGTTTTGTTGTTTTACTTACTGTTGTTTTGTTAGTACTTAGGCTACTTCTGACCAAAAGGCATTATTCAATAAATGTCTTTTATTTTCTTCATCTTTGTTTTCCCAGAATCCTCTTCTTTCTCCTCAGACCATCCTGATTGTGGAATAACACCCCAAAGTCTCTGCCTCCTCAGAAGTCGCTCTTCACTTGCTCAACTCTGCCCTCATCCTCTCTCTGAATTTCCTCAGCTCTCGCAGCTGGTCCTGGTTATGTCATGAACGTGCAGCTCTGCTCCTTTTTCTACATCTCACATCTTGTTTAGATATTAATTATTCATCTGTACAGATCCTGGGGCAGCCATATTACTTTCTATTTTTTACTGTTTTGTCTCTTTGTAATTATGCAACATGTACTTTATAAATTCCTATTTCATAAACCACTATTAACCCATGAAAATGAACTTCCTAACCCCTTACATCTGATGGGACAAGATACTTCAGAATAATAGTGTCTTTCTAAAGGGCGCACAATCATTTTTGATTTGTACAGTAATAAGTTTCAGGAAAAAGCAGCTGAGCTACACAAGCAACTTTGTTCTAAGACTTTTATTCTTATTATATTCTCTTTAGGAAATGGAAACCACTTTTCCACATGGGCTAGAAATTCAAGATGTCAATTTTTTTTAAGCTCCACAGAGATTTAGTTTCCTGTCATGGTACTCTAAATCATTTCAGCATTGAACAAGGCATTTTAAAATACTGCAGTTTATATGCCCCTGCAAGAATCTCAATATTGGCCAATTAGTTCATTTTTTAAATCTGCCACTGATACTCCAAAGGCAAGTGTGAAAAAATCCCTTCATATGCAGTATGCGTGAACAACAATATCAAAATCAGTTATGTCAGTTCAGTAATTGTTTCAAAACAGCTCAGAATTTTCGGCTGTTCTGAAATGTTAGAGAGCTCATCAAATAGGTATACAAAGAATGATACATGGTTCTTTTCAGTCTGTGAATTTAACATAATGTTCTACTTTTTCTAAATTAATCATATTATATAATGACTTCTATTTTGCTTCACAATGACACAGACTGAAATCCCCTCAGTCAGCCTGCGCGTATCTTTCTCCTCTCACCTTTTATGCAGCCACACTTGTCCGCTGTGGTCGGTCCATTCTCCTAGGTTGCTAAATATGCACTTAGGTAAATTCTAAGCACTGAATCAGGAATATCAGTACTTAGGACTAACTTCTCTTAAAACAACAAAATTAGTATTTTTAAAAGAACTTTCTCTTAAATATGTTCACATGTTGAATAGGACTTGTCATTAAAGATCATTCTATATTGTGAAGCTAGTATTTGGTAAGCCTATTGTCAGTGATGTCAGAATATAAAAAGGGTCTAATTTGTTTTAAAATATTCATTGGATATATGCATGTATATAAATTATACATAATTATATATTATAGATAATACACACCACATCTGACAGTCATGTTTATTGAACTTTGTTCTCATGGATCAAATTTATATACATAATTTGCAGCTGCTTATGATATATCTTGATTTCTTTTTTCTTTTCCCAATGTCCCCCACTTCCTTCACCACTCTCTTGGCCTTCTCAATTGGCCAGATACCAACAGCGTTCATCAGTCTTGCTGTAAAGACAAGAATCTCCTGGACACATTCTAACATTCTCAATTTTCTATTGCCAATAGGGTCATATTATATTCTTTAGGGATAAGATATTTTTAGGAAGTGGGAATTTAAGACACCCTAAAGGCTTATCATTTCATAGGACATACCTATTCTGGACTTTTCTTGTCTAACTAACTAACTATTGAAAAGTTTGCAAGAGCTTAAGCCTTCATTGAAAATATGTTCAAAATTTGCATTTATTCATAGATTGAAGTAGCTCTGCTACATCATCCTTGTATTGATTATTTCTATAATATCATTAAGTGATCCCTCCCCAGACTGAACACTCAAGCTGAGGAGGCCTAAGGATCTTAGACAGACTTTCGCTTGGTCCTAATTTGAAGAACTCCTTAAAATTTTTTGAAATTTATGATTATTCTTCTGAGGGTTCATGTAGTCTCTTCTTTGCTTATGATCCTTCCATCTCCATCTATCTTAAAATGAAGTTAATTTTTTTGTTTGTTCGCTGAAATGCTAAGCATAGCACAGAAAGAAAAGTTAAGGAAATACTGATGTGCTTTTCTGATGAAAGAGAAACAGAAATTTTCCCCTAATAGATAAAGTCTCTCTTTCCCTATTAAGTGAAATATTGAAGAATCACGAAGTTTAAACTCTAGAAAGCATATAAACATTATTTCAGAGATGTCTAAGGACATGGGAGGAAACAAAAATGAACAAGTATAATTTTAGAAAGTGGAAAATAATTCATACATTGTTTGCTGTAGGCCCAAAACATTTCAGTTGGTTGTGAGTAAGATACATTTTCATGCATGTTAAGCTCTCTCTTTCTTTTTTTTTTTTTTTTTGCCCGTCTGTTCTTCAGGCCAAGACATGTAAACGTTAATCATCATGGAGGTCTCCATAGTTACTGTGCCCTTTTCTAAATTATTTTTACTGTTGTTTTGCTGCCAGCTAAAGATGGCCTTATGATCTTAAACATATTTTCAATAAGCGTTTTATAAGAAATGTTTAGATATTCCTAAACGGCTATGCTTTTCAGATGTCAAGCCTTAACACTGTATCCTTCTTTTTTTGCATCACTCTTTAAAAAAAATTCAACTCTGAAAGAAAAAAAAAAAAACTGTAATAACCCATCTCTAGCTTCTGTAACCAATCCCACAGTTTTTTCACCCTGTGTGGCCTCAAGTCACTTGAACATGATGTTCAACTCTTCATCATCTTTCAAATTTTGTGTCAGCAAAAGCAAAACTGGGTAATTACAGAATGAAAGCAGCCTGTAGAGATGACTGAGTCGCTATTATTACTTCTTGCTGTCTATTAGCACGAGCTTCTCCAGGATTGCACTGCTGTGTGCTCTCCCCCTCTGCTGCCCAGCACCACTCCACCCTTCCTACTCTGCTGACTATTTGGCTATTGTGGGCTGAGCCACCTCTTCATGCACGGACTGACTGGGAATTCAGAGTTGGGTATTCCTTTAACTTTTTCTGACACTGTTTGTCAAAATTTTGAGCCTATTATCCTTTTGTTACAGTATTTTTTCTTTAATACATGAATGACCAGAACTCACTGCATTTATTCAACATTGCTGAGTACCTGACTTGTTCTAGGGGAGTTTGTTTAGGGCATCTCTTTTAATACTCACATGTATGAAGAGAAGTTATTATAGTCTCTAAGTGATGACCAAGGCTCAGAGATATTAAATAAATGACCTGCCCAAAGTAGTTCAAACATAAGTATCAAGGACAGGATTAAAACATAGCTTGCCTCTAGATCCCCAGACTTTTAAGGAAAGCTACTGTGGTCAGAGAAGGCTATTGGTCTGATACAGCTAACACTAAATCATCTTTGGCTCCATTTTTAATAGCTACTAACGTTGTCATGCCACTAGAAATCCAATTTTGTCCTTAATTTAAAAAAACCTAGGTCTACACATCATTCTCATTTGAAGATAAACAGATCATCATGTTTTGCTTAATATGAAAAAACATCTGAAAAGTAGTATCTAAAAGCCATAGACCCTTATGTCAGCACAGCATTATGCAAAATGGTTTAAGAGAAAGACACTAGAGCCACATTTAAAACTATTGTCATCGTGTGATATTATCAGTGCCATTTTTGCTCAATATCCAATGTCTTATTTGTTTTTACTTCCCCAATTTAAAAAATCAACAGTGATATTTTCCCATGAACATAGGATAGTAGTATTCTTGGAGAAATCCTCATGTGTCATACTAAATGTGTACCTTGTACCCTGGAGACTAATAGTTCTCAGAGCTCAGCTCCCTGACTGAGCCCACTGTGAGGAGTTGTGGGGTGGCTGACTCCATGCACTTCAGTGTTGCCATCTCTCTGACAGCACTGAGCCTTTCACCAGCAGGAAGTGAGAAGAAAATGCAGCATCTACACAACAGAGTGTGGGACCACTATTGTTATGACTTATGTCTAATTGTCCCCCCAAAGCCTCATGCAATCATCGGGTGGGGACTTCTAGAGTTTGAGACTTGCCTGATGATCCACTGGGATTATGTGTTTTAGTACTGATGAGGTTATGGCTCTGAGTACTGCTAGGAATTATAGGTGTGGCCTGAGGCAGATAGGCTAGGGCAGAGAGCCTGATGGAGTTTATAGAGAGGCAGAGAGACTCGGGCTGTTGCTCTCTGCTCCCTTGGTTGCTCTGTTGCCTGTATCACCATATTGTTGCTGTTTGACCATCATGAACTGCTGCTCTCTGCCATGTGCCTCTCTGCCTTGGAACTGGTCAAATGTGGACTGAAACCTCCGGTAACTGTGAGGTAAAGAAACCTTTCCTTCCTTCATTTTGGGTGTCAGGTATTTGTCCCAGCAATGAGAGAAAAGTAACTAAGACAACTATAAAGAAGAATAAATTTCTAGGATTAGAAGTCCCATATAACCCAAGGATTCCCCTCCTGTATATTTTTCCAGAACTGAAAACATCACACCACAGTGATAGATGTCCACCCCTGTTTATATCAGCACAATTTGTCATAGCTAAATCTTGGTAACAACCCAAATGTACATCACCTGAGGAATGGATGAAAAAGATGTGGTATTTTCATATGACGGAGCATTACTCCACTATAATGAAAGATAAACTTGAGGCTTTTGTAGGTAAATGGATGCAACTGGAGACCATACTCATAAGTGAAATAAATCAGACCTACATATGCAAGCATCACATTATCTCCCTAATGTAAGAACCCAAAAGATTAAATAAGGGTCAGCCAAATAGCTCAATGGATTAAAGTGCCTACCAGCAGGCTCAGGGGACAGAGGTTTGATACCCAGGCCTACCATGCTGGCCCCACCCCTGTGGCAGGCTGAGATGACAATTGAGACAGGGCATGGTGCTGTGTGCCTGTAATCCCAGGTCTTGGGAGACTGTAAACTGGAGGATCATTATGAGTCTGATCTAGTAGTAAGACCCTGAACACCCTGGAGAACTTTTCCTAAAATACACACACACACACACACACACACACACAAAAGAAGATTAAATAAAATCTTAAAAGTACAATGTATATTGTAAAATGGAAAAATGAACATAAGGAATAAACAATTAAGAGAGAGAAAGGAGAAAAGATTGGAATAAAGGAATGGGGAAAACCAAACCATATAAGTATAGACACAGGAAAGCTAATATGATTGTACCACTAATTTCTCTTTTTTTTTTTTTCTGGAACTGGGGATGGAACTCAGGACATTGTATTTGCCAGGCAGGCACTTGTGCCCCTGAACTATCTTCCCAGCCCAAGTACCACTAATTTCTATTAAATTTTTAGAGTCAGTAGTTAATATTTATAATTTTTAGATTGACCCATTTTTATGCTAATATCTGTAATCTGAGGAACTATATGAAGATAACACTGTGCAATATAACAATCACTGTCGAATATCTTTCAGCTTATTTTTTAAACTATATATTGTTTCTAATGTCCTATTGAAAAGAAGAGTTAATGATTGTTTGATCAGTCTTGCATGCCTATATTTGGTTGTCTGAGCAACAAATTTTATGATATACATGTGTACCATAAAAGCAATTGTTAATTTTCTGTTCCTATTCTGAAATGCCATAACATTTTTTTGTCCTTTTTTTTTTTTGTACAGGGTCTCACTACTGACTCATAGTGAGCCTCCTGCTTGTACCTCCCAAGTGCTGGGATTACAGGCTCTCAACACCATGCCCAAACTCCATCGCCAACTCAGCGTGCTGGAGTGCGGGGCCAGTGCTGCAGGTGGGGCCAGGAATCAAACCCTGTTCCCTGTGCTTCCCTAAGCAAGTGCTTAATCCACTGAGCTATACTGCTGGCTCTAACATTTTCATTTTATATGGCTTTGCTTTTGTCTTTGTCCTTGCTGTTTGTTTCTTTTTCTCTTCAAAATACATAAAATAAATAAAAAAGAACAAATCTGAATTATTTGTAGAAAAATGAATACAACCAGACATCATGACATTAGATGAGATAAATTAGACATATAATCTTAAATACCGCATAGCTGCTCCTATATGAGAAATTCAAAGTAAAATTTAATTAGAGAATGAAACAAATTAAATTAGATTAAAACAAAATAGTAAACAAAGAAATAAATAATTTACACATGGGAAGAGTACCAAGAGATGAGTATGGGAGGGAGACATTAAAAAAAAAAAAGGAGTTAAAATGCGTTATGGGCAAGTACCAGTCCCTCACAATGAACCATCACAAAGAGCAGAGCTGTAACAATATAGAGTGCAGTGGCCCATGCATTTCAAAGACTGCTACTTTGCCAAGTGTCTGCAACCCTAAATATTCACATGTCCTGAGAGTTAGACCACTCCACTGATAAGACTGTGTTTCATCTTCCGGCTTTGCATCCCACATCTTTGGTCACCATTCGGTCCTACTTGCTGGTTTTCTTTCTTCCTTCACAGTCCCTATAGTTAAAATGCCTGGTTTCAGGCTTTGGTATTCTTCTCTTTCTAATATTTGCAGCTCTATCTTGTTTCCTGAACTTCACTTGGGCTGTTTCTACTCCATGTCTTCACTTGAATTGATGTTAGTCTAGTCACAGCTTTTAAAGAGTCCTCACCGATATTCCTGACCTCTCTTAGTTCAACCTCCCAGGTTCCCAGTCTTTCTTGCCACCTTGCATGTGGTGGGAACTTACATATCCAGAGGATTGCTGTGCGATGCTTGTGGAGTCATCCTGGAATACACCCTTTACTTCACACCTTCATTTCATCCATAGGTATATTTGTTACATTTCACTCATTGCTGGGATACAATGCCCCATATCCAAGCTTAAGGAAGGAAAGGTTTATCTAGCTCACAGTAGGTAGAGGTTTCAGTCCATACTTTAGTCCCTACTCAGCTGGTTCAAGTAGAGTAGCACATTGCAGAGGGCAGCAGTTCATGTCAGCAACAGACAGCAAAGCAAAGAGAGGACACAGCAGTGGCTTCTTGCATGTCTCTCTCCCTTGCTTCCACACTGTGAAGACCAGAGTTCCTCTGAGGAAGTGGCATTTTGAATCCTTCCTTATCCCCTTTGTATACCCTTTTTGTCACTCTAGGGTGGGCCCTACACACCCTACCGCGTGGAGCTGCTGAGCCCATCCATCCAACTTTCCAGCTTTTCAAGTCAACATAATGTACCAACCACCACAATAGGCAAATCTTGTATGCTCAGAAAGGGTTGGCCATATAGCTCAGCAGATTAAAGTGCCCACAATCAGGTGCAGGGGTCAGGGCTCTATCCAACCACCTGTAGTGCTGGCCCTGACCCTGGGGGGCTCTGAGACAATAACTGAGAGGAAGCCTGGTGGCCCGCCTATAAACCCAGCTCTTGGAAGGCTGTAAACAGGTGGATCACTAGGAGTTCGATCTAGTAGTGAGACCCTGAATATCCTGTAGATCCTTCCCTAAAAAATACAGGAAAAAAAATATGTTCAGAATGTAACCATTTCTACCCACACCACTGACCAGGAGCTGTTACTGAAATGACTGTGATTGCCTCCCAATCCATCTGCCTGCCATTATATGTAACTAGCTAGCATCTATTCTCAATATTTCCTTGAATCTTTTATAAAGAGAGTTGCTACTTGGCCAAAAAGTAGTCTGAAGTCCACAGATCACTTCTCCCTACATATCAGTACAGGTCTGCAATACATGATGCTCATTGTGGGGAAATGGTGCATATATATTACACGTTTTAATTCTTTTTATATCCCGTCCCTCTCTGCTGCAGCTCCCATCTCTTGGCCTTCTTCCCATGTACAAACTATTTCCTTGTTTCCTACCTTTGTTTTATCCTTTAACTCTGTAATCTTTCTATACTTGGCAATTTCAGTGAGGCTCCATAGACAACCTTCCCCGTAGCATGGTCTCCATCCAGCATCATATGTATGTTCTGCTAATATGTACCTGGAGGTCTCCTCCTGTGGTAACATGTATGCTTCATTGAAGAAAGGAATGTTTTTTGTCGGTTTGTTCATTCATAGTTCGACAATAACTAGTGCCTTGCAGATAATAATTATTTGATTATACTGTTAAAGATTGATGATCAAACATCTTTTTCTTTTTCATGACAGACAATGGGAATAAATGTTTGCATAGTAACACATCCTGATTCTGGTAACCACAGCTATACTCACTGTACCTTCATTCAGTGCACCTGCAACACATCAGAAGTACTTCAGTGAGGAAAAAGAGACAGTATTCTATTTGTATAACTTTAAAAGTAGAGAGGCATTAATCTGACAAACCTATGGGCTATATGTGCTCCAAGAAAGCAATTTAAAGAACACCATAAATCCATAAAGATTGAAGTAGACAAAATTTAATCAAATAAACTTTATTGAGTTCATATGAGACAGACCATGAGTGAGGGAGATTTTAAAGGCAGGTGCGAAAATGTAGAGATTGTAGAAGTAAAAGGAGATCTGGGTAGTTCAAGTGAACCAGAGAAGCTGAGAGAGAAAATTGTGTTTTAAGAGGCTAGAAAAACCTACAGGAGTTTTGCAGAACATTTTCAGGATTTGGTCTTTATCCTACGAATAATGTAGAATCAGCTAAAAACATTTAAGCTTGTGGAAGATCTCCCATGGTGTATTTTCAGAAATCTAAAATTGGAATATGAGACAGAAAAGGATTAAGGACAGTTTGACTAGATACAGTGAGACTACTATAAGACTTGGCATTTCTGTATGGGACTTGCTTACAGCATTTCTCAAGAATACTTTTTAAGGGGCTGGGAAGATAGCTCCATATCACAAGTGCCAGCCTGGCAAGTGCAAGGTTGTGAGTTTGAACCCTGGTCCCGAAAAAAAAAAAAGTTTTTAATCTCAAGAAAAATTGAGAGTTTAGAGAAGCAGGAAAGAATAATATGATCTCCTTTAATAAATTAAAGCTCAGAAATTGACCTAGCAATTGCTTCTTTGCAGGAATTCTCTGGTATCAAGGGATGAACGGTAACAAGAATTTTGGCACAGGAGTAAAAGACTTGTTACTAAACTGTCCAGGAAACAAGTGACCATCATCTGGTCTGTCTGACTTACTTGTTACTATTCTCACATTGTGTGTGTGTGTGTGTGTGTGTGTGTGTGTGTGTGTGTGTGTGTGTTTTATTGGCCCTGTCTGCTAATATGGATCAGTTTTCATAAATAAAACTAATACTGATTTTATGTACATAGAACCTTGTGTATGATGTTCCAAAAAATAACAACCTTCAGATACAGACTCTTTAAAATAGCAGTTATGACATGTGATTCCAATAGTGTTTTTAACCTTGCTAAGATAACTCAAGTAATGTTATCTGAATGTCTTCAACACGTTATTTGCCTTCATTTCCTGAGGCTTGAATATTTGGTGTGGGTTGTATTTCCATGTGAGCAAGACAACAAGAAATACAAAGAGAAGAGAGGGTGCTGTCGAACCTGCCCATGCCAAATCAGAACGGACTCGAAAGTGAACTAGCAGAAGCTACATAGAGTTCAAGGGAAAACCAAAATCAAGGCAAGTGGGCAGAATACTTCCACAGAGAAAACATCACAAGAGCAAATGTGAAGCATTAAGCCCCTTATTAGCAGCTTGAAAATGCTTCTGAATGGATTCTTGAACATCTGAGCACCACTGAGCAATTTTTCTTAGGCCTACACTATTTATCATAAAAGAAAGATCAAGATAATTGTTACAGATATTAGTGTTTTGTGTATTTAATATATTGACTCTAAGAAATAAATTGGTTATTACATATTCATGGTTTTATTCAATTATGAAATGATTTCATTTGGCATCTCCATTGTATTAATAGTCCCTTTACTTAAAGTTTTCTGTTACAAAATATCTTCCTTAGGCAGAGATTCATTTTTTTTTTCTGTTTTGCTTTTTGAGCAGGGTCTCACTATGTAGTTCAAGATGGCCTTGAACCCATTAAGTAACTCAGACTGGCCTTGAATTCGGAGCAACAATCTACCTGCCTCCGCCCCAAGTGTAGGCGATATAGACATGTGCCACCACACCTAGCTAAGCTAATGTTTTGAAAAAGAAAAGAAGAAGAAGAAGAAGAAGAAGAAGAAGAAGAAGAAGAAGAAGAAGAAGAAGAAGAAGAAGAAGAAGAAGAAGAAGAAGAAGAAGAAGAAAGAAAAGTCAATAAAAGGATGCAGAATTTTAAAGCAAGATGATAGCAAACTAACAATGGCTATTATATTGCACATGGTTATCTTCAAAGTAGATCCACAGATTATGAGGTACAGTTATGCAAAGTTGATCAAACAATATAAACTCTAATTGTTCCTTTCAATGAACTAATAGAAATCAATAGTACAACAATCTTAGCTGTACGATGTACATGTGTGTATATTTTGTTTTTAACCTTCCTTCTTTTCTCCTTTTCCTTATCCCAATGCCATGTTGATTTTATCACAGTAGTTTTGTAGTGTAATTTCAAGTCAGGGTTGTGATGCCTCCTACCTTGTCTCTGTTGGACAGGATTGTCTTTGTTACTTTAGGTCTTTGTTATTTCCAAATGAATTTTAGCAAAGTTCTCTCTAGTTCTGTGAGGCATGCTAATGTTTATTTAATCAGGATTGCATTAAATCTGCATAACAATTTTGGGAGTGTGACCATTTTTCCCAAGGTTGGTTCTTCCTATCATGAGCAACGCATATCTTCACATTTCTGAAATCCTCTTCAATCAATTTTTCATAGTACTGTAATTTTTTTTTTAATTTTAGAACAGGGTCTACAGCATCTACAGGGTCTCACTATGTAGATCAGACTCATAGTCATCTACCTGTGTTCAGCTTCCCACGAGCTGGGATTATAGGCATGCACCACCATGTCTCAATCACTGCCTCAGCATGCCCCCGGGGATGGGAACAGCATGGCAGGCATAGATCAAACCCCAGGCTCCTGTGTGCCTAAGCAGGTTCTTTAATCCACTGAACTATTTGCCCAGCCTGGAGTATTATAATTTTTACTGTATAACATCTTTTACTTCTTTTGCTAGAATGATTCCTAGGTACTTCATTTTCTTAGATACTAGTGTGGAGAATGTAGTTTCCCTATTTTCTCTCTCAGTGAGTTTGTGTACAGGAATGCTATTGATTTCTGAGTGTAGACCAGATATGTTACTGAATTCAGTTATTAATTCCAGGAGTTTTCTAGTGCAATTTTTGGGTCTTCCATGTAGAGAATCATGTTACTTGTGAAAAATGATAATTTCTATTCTTTGTATCTATCTTTATTTCTTTTATTTCCCAACTGTCTAATTGCTTTGACTAATGTTTCCAGAAATATGTCAAACAGGACTGGAGGCTTGATTTTAGAGTAAAAACTTTCAGTTTTTACCCAGTTTGTATGATGCTGGATGTTGGTTTGTCATAGATGCTTTTAGTCTGGTGAGATAATGATCATGTATTTTAACTTTCAGATTTTTATCTTGAATGAGTGGTGGACTTCATCAAAAAATTTTTCTGTGTCTACATAGATGATTATCTTCTCCCCTTTGGCTCTGTTGATATGATGTATTATACTCCCCCCCCCATCCCCCAGTACCTAGGACTGAACTCAGGACCTTGCATTTACCAGAGAAGCACTTATTCTACTGAGCTATCTCACCAGGGCTATACTTCTTCATTTGTGTCTGTTGAACCATTTCTGCACCCCTGGTATGCATCATACTTAGTCATGGTGTATAATCTTCTTCATAATTTGCTACATTCTATTTGATAGGATTTTATTGAGTGTATTAATGTCTATGTTCATTTAAAACATTAGTTTGTGGTTCTCATTTTTGGTTAGCTTTTTCTCTGGTTTTAGTGTCAGGGTAATACTTGTCTCCAAAAATAAGTTAGGGAGAATTGCTTCCCTTTCAAATTCATTAGAGTTTGAGGAATATTTGCAATAAATTTTCTCAACATTTCTTGTAGAATTCAGCTGTCTGACTTTCTGCTAACAACGGCTTCTACATAGTTGGTATTTGATAAGTGTGTTGATTCACTAATTCAGAGAAAAGTATTTAGTCCATAATCACATCAGCAAGAAACATACACAAAGCAAAACATATAAGAGATGGATACAGGAAATGAGTTAAAGGAGTGCTTCAAGAATAATTTCTTGTTTCTGATTTTTGTCATGGTATTTATTAAGATACAAGCCACATCAAACTTCTAAGGCTTACACCCCAAAAGCCATATAGCTAGAAACCCTATCAGTGACTGCTACCACCAGGCTGAGGGTGGATGGAGTCGAACTGAGTCTCTCATGTGCCTTTAAACATCTGGAGTAGTATGATAAATAGGTCTTCTGTTTCATGCGGTTAGACTCTCACAAAGAAAGATCCGAGTTAAGGAAATAGGTCAAGTGATAATTTCATGGGCCTTTGAAAACAAAGCCATGAAAGAGAATGCCAAGGAGCGTGTCTTCTATAGATGTCCTAGTGTACAGTTGCATTACTCTGTGCCATATGTGTACTCACCATATCACTTCTCACCATAACTTCTCTCCTAAGCCATCAGAAATTATAGGTATTACGAGAATGAGGTGAGTGTCAGACTCCTCTTGGTACCTTAAAAATATAGAAAGTGACTGGAAAGCAATGGAATTTTATGTCTGTCAAACTTTATTTGGAAAGCCTGCACTCAGTGAAGCCCATGTTATCACATGCACGCTCTCTGTCTTTCAAGTTTCACTACACTTGAGTTTAATTTCTCGAAATACACATCATACTGTGCTGTATTACTGAATATATTTATGTGGTGATTTTGTCTCTCCTGCTAAACAGCAAGCTTCTGCAGGTGGTTTGTGGTTTCATCTTTTCTGTAGTCAGCATAGCACCCAGCACTGTACAGGATACAAACTATTGAAGAAATACATTTTACTTAAAGCTATTTCTTCAAGCTCTCTGTGGACAAATCATATGCCTTTTATTTACTTTTGTCTGACTTTCTGCTAACAATGGCTTCTACATAGTTGGTATTTGATAAATGTGTTGATTCACTAATTCAGAGAAAAGTATTTAGTCCATAATCACATCAGCTTTAGACATTCACTTCCAGGTGAAAATATGTATGCAGAAACATCAGCGCATGCCCTTCCCTTTTATGTAAAGCAAATATAAATATCTAAAGCTTTTAGCTACTTCTAAGCATAGGATCAAAAATATTTGTCTTCCCTGTCTCTGAAGTCTCAGAATAGTAAACTATTTTTTAGCAAAATGTTTTATTTTCTGGAAGATATTCTATATCCCTGGAATAACTTAAAATTTCACAATTCTCATATTGTGAAATAATTAATTCCTACATATTATTTCAAAGTAAATATTGAATATATTCATATATTTCATATGTACATGTGCATAGATATGATTTTAAGCTGCAGTAGATATTATAAAAGTATTTTTTTATTGTTCTTTTGCTGTACTGGGGATCAAACAAGAGATCTCGCACTTGCCACACTGGCACTTATGCCACTGAGCTATCTCCCCAGATCCCAAAAACCACATTTTTGAAGTACTGCAATAAGCTTACTAATTTATAAAATTTATATTGCAACAACATATTATAATCATATAAACTTCTTTTAATCATATTTATATAACTGAATTATCTAACACAGAGATAGTAATTAATGATATTAATATAATTAATAGTAATTCTCAATTCAAGTATACAACAATGTAAGTTGAGTGCTTAAGTAAAACACCTTGCCTTATAAGAATTATTGTTAATATCTAATTTTAAGATGCTGCTAAAATGTCATGAACATGGTATAAATACAAGAATAACAAATATTGAATAAAATAAGTCAAAAAGGTAAGAAAACTAGCAGTATAATTGCTATTTATGTGTTTTATATTTTTAAAATAAAGCCAAAGTCTGTAGCCAAGTGAAAAGAGCTTAAAGACATAAAACTAATCAGTTAGTTTTAACAATTGTATAATCTTCCAGCCCAGGTTGCTGAAATTAATTCCCACTATGTGTTCCCTGAGTTTTCTCTGTCATTTGCATGGCTTCATTTATTGTCTTATAAGTCTAACATAGATTAGTGTGCATAATTTAGTGTATAAACTTATATTTGTACAAAATATATTTTACATAAATATATAAATACAAAATATACTCATAAATAAATAGAACCACCAAGAAGAATCGTACTATAATAAAGTCAATAGCCCTGTAGATTTAAAATGGTAGAGAAATAAGTTTAATAGACACATAGTGTTGAAACAAATTAAATACATTTTTTGCAGTTCTGAATTTTGAGTTAGCTTTGTTTTTTTAAAGAGTGGAAACATTTATTAGGAGTGATTACATTTAGACTCTCATATCACACACTTGAGAAAGAGACTGTAACTGTGTTTCTGAAAAGGAAGAAGTTCTAGCAGAGGGCCTAATCATAGGGGACGGGCAGCTCCAGCTGGAGGAGTGAAATACAGACTTAGGGTGGATAAGGCCACTGCTCACCACCCTGCACACTCCAAAGCCATCAGCCCAAGAGAAGACTGGTTCTCCAGGGCACCCTGGGCTGTGGATGGTGGCAGCAGGGGAAGAAGAGGGTCTTGCTATCTCTTGCTGTTCCTGTGGTTTCTTTGTTGTTACCGACAGGATTGCTGGCCACAGGAGGGCCATTTGCTGTGGGCTTGGGCTGGTTTCCAGTGAGCCAAGGGCTGCAGGGGTGAGAGGGAGTGTGAGGGAGATGTGGACCACCGCCAGGGCCTGGAGGGGCACTCAATCCATTCCCATTCTGGCTTTTCAAAGCTGGCGAGACTGCAGGGGGGTTGGTGGCAGGCTGGGTGGCTACAGGGCTGCTGTCATTCTGCACAGCTTTGTTGGGTGCCTGCTGGGTGCTGTACTCTGGGTTGGGCTCCCTGAAGTTAGGAACCTCAGAATAAACCACACAGAATTCTCCAATCTTCTGCAGCTCACCTGCATGGCCAGTGTACAGTGTCAGACAACCTTTGAAATCTGAAGCATACCCTTTGGTGAGTCGGATCATATTCGGCAGGTTGGATCACGTTGCCCACATCATCCTAGACAGAAATACTGATGCTGCCAGTTTTGTCAGCCACTTTGCAGGTGCGAATGTCATGCCCATCCTTTGTCTAGGTCGCTTGGCCTGTTTCCAGCACAATGAAGATAAGGTTCAGATTCTTCAATCGGGGCTAGATATCCTTTATGAAGATTTCCAGTCATGCTGCCCCAACCTCGATACCCCACCAGTCAGCCAGCCACACTGTGCACGTCGCTAAGCAACCCACAGGGGGAGCCACAGTACCTGCTGCCACTGGATGCAGCCCCATGAGTTAGCTATCTTTAGAAATTATAAGTCAGCTATTGAATTCGAGTTGGAAGAGGCCAGTCTGATCTCAGAATGGAGGGCCATGATTAGAAGGAACCAGAGCAATTGATGAAGCTGTTTATTGGTGGTCAGAGTTTTGAAACTACCAATGATACCAAGAGAATACTTTGAGAAATGAGGCACACTACAGATTGTGTAGTAATGAGAGATCCTCAATCAAAATACTCCAGAATCTTTGATTTTGTGACTTAGTCCTGTGCTAAAGAGATGGATGCAGCAATGTGTGCCCGACCACACAAAGTTGATGGGCGTGTAGTGGAACCAAAGAGAGCTGTTTCTAGAGGGGACTCAGTAAAGCCTGGTGCCCGTCTAACAGTGAAGAAAATTTTTGTTGGTGGTATCAAAGAAGTCACAGAAGAATATAATTTGAGGGACTACTTTGAAAAATGTGGCAAGATTGAAACCATAGAAGAAGTTATGGAAGGCAGGCAGAGTGGGAAAAAGAAAGGATTTGCTTTTGTAACTTTTGATGATCACGACATAGTTGATAAAATTGTTGTTCAGAAATATCATGCTATTAATGGGAATATTTGTGTAGTGAAAAAGGCCTTTTCTAAATAAGAGATACAGTCTGCTGGATCACAGAGAGGCCGAGGAGGTGGATCTGGCAACATTATGGGTCACGGAGGAAACTGTGGAGGCGGAGAAGGGAATTTTGGCCATGATGGAAACTTTGGTGGAAGAGGAGGTTACAGTGGTGGAGGAGGTGGCAGCAGAGGCAGTTATGGAAGAGGTGATGTTGGATACAATGGATTTGGAGGTGATGGTGGAGACTATGGTGGTGGTCCTGGTCACAGTAGTAGAGGAGGGTATGGTGGTGGTGGACCAGGATATGGAAACCATGGTGGTGGACACGGTGGTGGTGGAAGAGGACATGATGGTTACAATGAAGGAGGAAATTTTGGTGCTGGTAACTATGGTGGTGGTGGGAACTATAATGATCTTGGAAATTATAGTGGACAACAGCAGTCAGATTATGGACCCATAGAGGGGGGCAATTTTAGTGGAAGAAGCTTTAGCAGTGCCTATGTTGGTGGTTATGGCTCTGGTGGTGGAAATGGTGGATATGGTAGCAGAAGGTTTTTTTTAAAACAACAGAAAAGAGCTACAGTTCTTAGAAGGACAGAGATCAAGGAGTTGTCAGGAAAGCTGCAGGTTACTTTAAGATAGTCGTCCCAAATGCATTAGAGGAACTGTAAAAATCTGCCACAGAAGGAACGATGATCCATAGTCAGAATAGTTACTGCAGCTTAAACAGGAAACTCTTTTGGTTCAGGACTGTCATAGCCACAGTTTGCAAAAACTGCGGTTATTGATTAATGCAATATAGTGTCAATTAGATGTGCATTCCTGAGGTCTTTTATCTGTTGTAGCTTTGTCTTTTTCTTTCTTTTCATTACATCAGGTATATTGCCCAGTAAATTGTGGTAGTGGTTCCACGAATAAAAAAAAAATAAAGAATTTTTAACTTAAAAAAAAAAAGGAATTATAATTCAGTGAAATGCTACAAGCCTTTATGGAGCACTTACCCTGAACTTGGCATGGTTGTATGGTACAAGGTGTATAGTTCTTGCCCTCAGGGATGGTAGATCCTAATTTCACTGTAAATGTCAGCTGCTTTAAGGAATCATTCTTTGTTTTCACTAAAGGCATGGAAATTCTAACTTGTACTTTCTTAAAAAGCCTTTCACAAAATGCTGCCAATGGACAGAGAGCTGACTGTTGATCTATGCAAAACATTGCATTTGACAACACAGGCAAATGCTAACCTTTTATTTGGGAAGAAGACAGTGGAGGTAAATTTATCATTCTTGAATGTACAAAATAATCAGCTGTCACACTAATCTCAACACCAGATTAGCTGAGTCATTTTTAATTACCTCAGGTTCATCACAATGAAGAAGTGCCTCCCACTTTTTCACATATAATCCATCTGGGCTGCTGTGTCCTAAATAGCTTATCAGGGCTCTCTGGACCCTGAGAGACATTCAGTCATGTATAATGAACTGTGGTGGAACTGGCTGCTAAACTAAGCCTGATAATCCCACCCCTCGAGACACCCCTGCTGGTGGGAAAGGGACTGATGCTTATTTAGATTCTAGCTCAGCCTTTGCCGATAGAAGAAAATAATTTGCAATTACCAACAGCATCTAAAGAGAGTCATTCACTTTGTCACACTCAAATGCATACATGGAACAGACAGAAAACATGCATGCATATATGCTATTTGTATGTGAATGCAGGGCTTCAGTGAATAAGTACATAAATGCCATGAGGCTGATTCTTGGTAATGGATACTTACGTTAGGTAGAAAGGATTACACAGATAACTTGGAACTGAAATGTCTTCATCATCTCTGGTAGATACATGATACAAAATATTTCGCATATTCTATCCCATCACTACCATCTATATACCCAATAAATGATAAAGCCAGGTTTAATCTTGGAATCAGAAATCTTGAGGCAGATCCTAAGGTTTATCCTTTATAAGTTTGCTCAACTTGTACAAAACATGTAATATCTTTGAGACTCGGTTTCTTCTTCAGTGAAAATCATTGCAGTAATACCCAATTGTAGAAGTTCTAAAAGGGAAAATTATTGCCAAAGAAAATTCCCTGGAAGAGGCCGTCAGTATGCTAACAAAACCTTACCTCAGTCTCTATCTTTCAGGGCCAGCAACGTCATTTTGCAGCACCAAGAGATCCCTGTGGCCACTAACCATCCACCAAGGAATCTTCACATCAGCCATCCATGCTGAAACTGAGGAGGTCCCTCCTGAAAGTGAATCCCTAGGATAAAATCAAAAATAGAGCTGTGAGCAGGCAAGGGAGTCTTCCGACCAGCATACAGTCCCAAGGCAGGAAGGGTGCTTAAAAGCTGATTACTGTTTCATAAGTGTTTTCTAAATATGCAGGGCATTTCATCATCTGATCCTGGACAATAGAGTGCAATGCACTCAGGATTAAGAATCCAACTTCATAACAAAGGTGTCTATGCTACAAAGCTTGGAAAGGTCAGGTTTTGGGTGCTATGTACCCTGGACAGATCTTATGAATGTCTTACATTTTTGAAGTCACGACCCACTATTTAATGGAGGAGAGGTTTATTTTGATTCACAGTTCTTAGAAGGTTCAATCCAGTCAGCTGATTCCAAGGCTGGGCGGTGTGGCATAGTCAGCTGCTTATGGTACGACACTCAGGAGGCAGAGGAAGGTGGAGGGAAGAAGATAGAAATGGACCCTTCCAGGTCACACTCCCTGGGAGCACCTCTGCTGAGCAGGTGATGCCTTCTGATCACATTAATCTATGAACTCAGCAGAGTAGTCATCCCTGATGAGTATAAGGACACCATAACCCATTCACCTCCAAAAAGCAAAACTTCAGCACCTGAGGATTTTGGGGGCATGTATGTACAAGCCTTATCACTGGCATAGGTAGCCTCAGTGCTTTCCCATGATCTAGATTTTCTCGTGAGCTAAGTATCTCCAAAATTCTCACTCTAATACATTCAGCCAAGCTTCTAATATTGGATTCCAGCCACTGGAAAACTCATGCCCTAAATGTGGCAATGTGTTGGGAGCCTGCCGTGATGAGCAGGATGACGCCTACACCCTGCCGCCTCTGCTGCTCCCCCGCCCATCGTGTGTCCAATATGGCGCCCATATCCTGCTTCCTGAGCCTTGCTTAGTCTCTTCTCCTCTCCAAATATGGTAGTTGATAAATGCTTCCTTACTGTTGCCCAATCGCTGATCCCCACGTGTAATCTTATAATTGGTTAGATGTTGCTTATAAGCCCGAGCACGGGAAGT
>PVJA010035709.1:0-21639 GCA_004027025.1 Myocastor coypus | reverse complement strand
GAGGGGAGAGAGAAACAGCTGCCCAGCTGCATTAACATATTGCAAGGGGATTTCCCAGAAGGTGCCATTCACTGACCATGCAACTGATCTGTACAGTCCTTCAGAAGAAATGCTGGCACAAAGGTCACATACCAGTGAGGGATTTCCAAATATTTCCAACAGCATTTTTAAAATATTTTGTATTCAATACTGGGGATAGAAAACAAGGCTTTCGTGGGGGATATAGCACAGCAGCACAAGTGCCAGCCTGCCAAGCACAAGTTCCTGAGTTCTATTCCAGTATCAAAAAGAGAAAAGGAAAAAAAAGAAAAAGAAAGCAGGGCTTACATTCTGCTAAGCACTCCACCACTGAACTGTACTGAGTCAGTAAGTAACACACTTTAACAACTGAGTAGAATCACATGGAAGTGGCACTCTGAACCCTGATGGTGTCAGCTCATCCAGAGGACCAGGGCGAGAAGAGTGAGAAGATAGGTGAGGTCAGTAAACTAAGAAATCCCCAATATATTCATTCTGCTCAACTTTTTGGCCAGAGCTGTTGTTCACTAAGAAGATTTGCTAATACTGCTTTCTAATTCCTCAGGGAACAAACAAAACAAAAGAACAGAATAGCCAAGAATATTAGATCTAGTAGAGCTTACACACTTAAAGAGTTCACCCTGTAACCCTGCTTGCCTAGTGTTAATCCTTGATTTATCTAGATCCAATGCCAGCCCTGTATTTTGATGTAAAACAGTTATTCTCAACTATTCTACGCTCCAGAGAACTGTTGACAAGGTCTAACGATGCTTTTTGCTGCCAGTACTGAAAGAGTAAAGCAGAAGGTGAGAGTTATTTGTATCTGGTAGGCAGAGACCTGGGATGTGGCTAAACATGGCACAGCACCCAGCATAGTCTCCAACAACAAATTATCAAAACGTCAGCAGTGCCAAGGCTCAGGGGTCTTCTGTCATAGCATGAGCATTACAACTCTGAACTATAGGTCCATGATTTGAATCCAAAGTAACCTAGGTAGGCACTTAGCTTTTCTGAGCCTATTTCATATGCTTAATTCTACTCAAGAGAGTTCTTTTGTACGGTCAGGGATATAACTCAGTGGCACAGCACCTGCTTGGCTAGGGCAATGTCATGAGTTCTATTCCCAGTACCAGGGAAAAAGTTTCTATAAAGAATCAAGGAGGTGACAGATGTGAAATCAACTAGCACAGTGCTTGACACATCAAAAGCAGCCCACTGACGTACCGGTTAATAAATCACTGCGGCTATTTTCCTCTCATACTTATTTCCTCTGGAATTTTACTAAGAAGGACAGAAAAGAGGAACCTAGACAACTCAGAAGCCCACTCTAGGTCAATGGGTTGCATGTAGTTCATTTAATAATTTAGACTCCTATTGTGTCTAAATTTACATTGAGGAACCTGGAGGTGGGGAAGGCCACACTTTTACAATTTTTCAAAAGGTTTTTTTTTTTTTTTTTCCCATTTCAATTCAATATTCTAAGAGTCAAAAGAAATAAGGAAACTAAAAATCCCCAGTTCCTTGAAAAAAGGACATTTGCCTAAAAATTCCACATATTTCCCTCACTTAAAATTTTAACTAATTTCACTGATGACTTAGATTCTCATGCATTTAACAAAAAGCATAACTTCTCCCTTAGTAGTGACCATGTAAAAGCAGCCCACCAATAAGCCACTACATAATGCAGCAGAGGCATAATTCTTACTATACCTGATAAAAAATAAAGCTTGGTATACACTACGTTGGGACTAAGGAAATAGCTCAGTAGAATTAGCGCGCTTGCCTGGCAAGTAAGTTACAAGGGCCTGAGTTGAATACCTAGTCCTGCAAAAGAAAACAAAAGCAAGCTAGCTATAACCTATGCTAAGTCACATGTGTAGTAGTCAAATTCCCATGCCCCAATTCCAATCCTCAAAGGAAGGAAGGCCAGATAACTGTATAAAGCAATGTTCAAAACAGGACAGCACATATTGAAGAGAATGCTATTAATAATTATACCAACACAACAGGTATAAACTAGCTTGAACACAGCCATCCCACCTAAAAGGAGCAAGCACAAGCCATCCTTGTTGTTCCATACCTCTTTGTGTTTAAAGTACACAGGAACACAGCCATCTAGGTCAGCTGTATATTACAAACTCAGATAATTCAATAGCTATTGTCTCTTGCTTTTTCCATTTACTCTATTATCTACATATCTATCAGAGCCAAGATTCATCATGCTGCTTTAACCAAGATTGTCGAATATACCAACATAGAGAAGGGCCGTAAGTTTTCAACAAACACATCCCATATAAGTCAACCTCAAATTTTTCTCTTTACAAATAATGCTACAAAGAATAAAGCCCTACTTACATCTTTTACGGGTTTGAGTATTTCCAAAGAAAACATTTCTTACAGTGGAAATGCTAAAATGTTAACCATTTTTAACAGACTATTAGAGGCTATCTTGTTCCACTATGTCTCCACATGCTCCCTCAATTCCGGACACCCTGGGCCCAAGGCATACTCAGAATTTTCATGCCTTCAAGCCACTGCTATTGCTATTGCCTCCACTCAGAACAGCAAGCCATCATGTCCCCATGAATACACAACTAGTGACAAATACAGCCTCCTTAGTGAACCCTGTCCAAGCCCAACTGTTGACAAACCATCTTCATACCATCTTGTTACTCCTGGAATATCCACACCATGGTTTATGTCCCCTTCTCCACTCCAAAACCCACACCATAAGGGCCAGCTTTAGTCAGCACACTAAAGCTCCTGCTTTGGCAGAGTGCACTGGCCCAATCCTCAGCGTGCCGTGCCGGCCCCTCCCCTGGGGCGTGCTGAGACAGAGATTGAGACTGAGCATGGTGGCACATTTCTGTAATCCCAGCAGTTTGGGAGGCTGAAAACTGGAGAATCACTACGAGTCCAATCTACGTAGTGAGAACCTGTAGACCCCGTATCCCCAGTCCAAAGTGACCTCTAGATAGTGGGGACAGACAATTGTAATTACGTGCATACACACAGACCTGAGGAAGATTCCCAGTTCCACCACTTACTTGGGCCAAATCATCTACCCTAAGTTTGAGGATTTAGTTTTCATATCTGTAAACTAGGACTTTACAACAGTATCAAGGTATATTTTGAAAATTAGTTGAACAAATACACAGAACACATTTAATATATAAGAAATCAAAAAAAGGTTAACAGCCGGGCATGGTGGTGCACGCCTGTAATCCCAGCACTCGGGAGGCTGAGGCAGGAGGATTGGTGCAAGTTTGAGACCAGCCTGGGCTACAAAAGTGAGCTCAAGGCCAGCCTGAACTGCATAGCGAGACTCTGTCTCAAAAAGACACACACACACACACAAAAAAAAAAAAAGGTTAACAACTTCACTGGTTGCTGTGTAATAGCAATGATCTCTTAAAGTCATATTTCATTCAACTTTGAGTCTTACAGAGCCTACATTATTTTGCATATAGAAACCACAATGTACAGAGCCACTGATTACTGTATTCACTGAGTACAATAATATCAACAGCAGGTGATAATTATTGAGTGCTTAGGATGAGGGAGATAGCTCAGTGGAATAAATGCTTGCCTGGCAAGTGCAGGATCCTGAGTTCAATCCCCAGTACCACACAATAAAAAGAAAGAAAAAGAAAAAGAAAAGAAAAGAAACAAAGTATTGAGGGCTTACTATGTAAGAGGCAGTCTAATGAATATTTTTCACATGTTATGCCATGTAATTCTTATAAATAATTCCAAAAGGTAGATACTTTATGATTTAAAAAAATAAATCTTTAGAGTTACAGAGTTTATAAATATTACCCAAGGCCAGAGCATTAGGGGATTCAGAACCAGAACTACCTAAGCACAGAGCCTACACTCTTGGTACCACACATTGCACCAAATATCAATTACACAGAGAGGCCAATTCCTAGCTCTCACAAAACAACAAACTCTCACAAAACATACACATGCTTCTATATCTGATGGCCTGGATTTGCTCAGGGGAAAAACACTGCTCAGCCATCCCAATGCCTTAACCATTACCTCCAAACCCCCTCTGATGATAAAATACAACTTATTTAAATAAATGAAGACAGCGGGAATGTAGCTCACTGACAGAACACATGCTTAGCATGCACAGAGCCCTGAGTTCTATCCTTAGCACCAAAATACAGCAACAGTAAAATAAAATAAATAAGCACAGAGGACAGGGGAAGAACGCCATTCCTCAGGGAATGCCCATCCAGAGCTACTGTGGCCAAAGGACTCTAGGCCTGACTTCACCCTGCACACTTCAGGTCCAAGTGCATACTCTCACAGCTCTAGTGCAGCTTCCTCATCAATCCCAAGACAGCAAACACAGCTAGGCACTGACACTGTCTGCAGAATAATTCAAAGGTAAGCCCTGCATATGACACTCTGTCAAGAATTTCTGGCCACACAGTGGATGACTACAAACGGTCAACCCGCAGGACCTTAGAAAACACCAAGAATAGAGAGATGACACTCTCACGACAGTTGCCTGGACTCAGTAGATGCATAACTGATAATTGCTCACTGAATTCTAGCAGTCTTCCCATCTATTAAAACAGCCTTGTGCTCACTTCAGCAGCACACATACTGAAACTGGAAAAAATAGAGAAGATTAGCATGGCCCCCAGAGCAAAGATAACACAGCCCTTTACATGCAAGCAAACTGGGGCACAAGCACTATTGAATAGGAGGTCCTGAAACACTTAGAAAATGTAAGTGTAATGGACAGACATGCTGAATATCAGACCATTTGGCCCATCCTGACTTTCTGAAAGATGTAATGATTCATATTTACTGCTAAATTAATAATCTGACCATTTTTAGGGCAAGGCAACCACAGTGGCACCTACTTACGGTTTTAGTTACTGAGGTAAGACTAAGTTAGAAGGAATGTTTGAATCCGAGGGTTGGGAGCCAGACTGGACTAACTAGTAAGGCACTATCTCTCTAATTCTTATTTTTATTTGATATAGGGTCTCATTATGCAATTCAGACTCATAGCGATCCTCCTATCTCAGCCTCCCCAGCACTGTGATTACAAGTGTGCACCACCATCCCTGGTTTTCGAGCTGGCACAGTGCACCCAGGGTCCCAGGGCCAACTCAGCACGCAGTACTGGTGACTGAACTTGGGACCAGGCACTTACACCTCCAAGCTAATACCTAATTCTATCTCTTGGAAGGAATTAAGCATAAATATCTGATTCTGAGAACTCTAGAAAAAGTCCCTCAGGCCCAAAAAACTTCTATTCCCCAGGCTGCTAAGAACAAACACCATCCCTGGACTCTCAGAATATAGTTAAAGACAGTATAGTTTGAATTTTTTTTCATTAAATCTACTCCATATAGTTTGGTCCATCAAATTCAGCTCCATAAAATCTAAGGTTGTAATGCCAAGAAAGATTATAAAAATCCAGAATGTTAAACTGAAGAGTTTTGAGTCTATTACACAGTCAACTCAGTGTCTGCATAAAACTAGAAACAAAAATTACCAGATTCAAAGCAGGAAAAGTGACAAACTTAATAATTATCAGTTTATTCATACTGCTTTTTCTCTATGTTCCAAGCCAAGGACTCACTGAGCCTTTTCATTTAATTCTTCCAGCAGCCACACAAAATGTGCATTATTAGTGCTACTTTACAGAAGTAGAATCACACATCCAAATCACTTAGAAAGAAAGCAATGAGATCAAATTTGAACTCAGGATATACGTGATTCAAAACCTCGTCCATAACTTTCAAACATATAGCCTCCAACCCAGGACTGTGGTGACGTGATCAGACCATAGCTGACAGAGGAACTGAAGGCCAGACAACCCAAACTGTTCTAAGTCCAAAAGCAATGATGAGGAAACACTGCTGGCCATCTTCCATCCTAACAATGTAATCCCCATCTTCAGAGCTAGGGACATTAAGTCAGTGTTCACCTAAGAGACCTAGGAAAGTCAGGCCAAGCAGGAAAGGAAGAAAAGCAGAAAGGAGGCAAAATATTAATCTGGCTATTAATTCCATCTTCTTAGAGGAAGACTAAAGTCAAACAGAAAAAGATAGAAACAACTCACCATCCATGGCAGATAAAGAGATTAGAAAATAGCAATCTGCACATACACTGGATTATTCAGCCTGAAAAGAGAAGGTCACTGGGGCACATGCTACAGTATGTGCCAGTTATAAAAAGACAAATACTGTGTGATTCCACTGATCTGATGCAACCAAATTAATCAAGACAGAAATGTAACGTGGGCTGGGAGGACAGGGGAACTGTTGACATGGACTACATTTCCATGAAGAAGATAACCCAGTCCTGGAGACAGACGGTGGTGATGCTTGAACAATGCCAGGAAGATTCTTAACGTCACTAAGCTGTACACTAGAAAGGGTTTTGTTTTTGTTGTTGTTTTTGTTTTAAAGTCCATTGATATATGTTTTGACAAAAATCAAAGGGAACTTTACATTTTCCAAGAAGTACCCTGAGTAGTACATGTCAATCAGCACTGGACGACATAGGCATCTGTGTCTATATACAGGGCATAAATGGGTATCTCTTGCTCCAATGACAGCACAAGGCCTAGAACTTGCTGGTGTGGAAGAAGGTGTGTTCTCCCCAGATACAGTAGTGTAGGCAGTCTAGAGGGAATTTCCACCCACCACAGTAGAAAAAGTATTCACAGAAAAAGTACGGAGGGTTTCCATTCCAGAGGAGGCTCATCGCTGCCCTCATTAGTCAGGAGACCTCACTCTGTAACAACTTCTCAGGACTGTCTTTTGACGTCTGAAGTGGAGAAGATTAGTCACTTTGAAAGCACATGGTGAGGAGTGGGATGATGCGTGCCTATGTGGCTCTTAAGTCCTCAGCTCCTTACTTCATCCGTGGCATAGGTGATGTCCTGCAGACAGGTGATAGCAAAAGGTAGTCAGGATGGAGCTAAATGCTTAAAAAAAAAGACCTCTAGGTAAACACAAAAAGACAGGAGGAAACCTTAAGGGTCATTAAATGCTAAAATTGGTGAAAAAATACAACAAAAGAAAACATCCTCTCTTTTCTTTGAGAGCTAATATCTGCAAACTGCTTTTTTTTTCCCCTCCTTTCATCATGCCCAGAGATGGGTTCCATATTTACTGCTGGTTCAACTTCATACACACACACACACACACACACACGAAACAAAGATAAGGTTAGGAAATTACTGTGCGTGTACTTGCACATGTATATTTAATAGTGTTTTCTTTGACAAGCCAGGCATAAAATGTAACACTACCACCACCCAAACAAGCAGTGACTCTCAAGTATTTTCTCATTCGTGGCTCTTGCTTACCAACACTAGGACACTCAGAGGCAGACCATTTCCCCAAAACTTATACCCAGTAACAGCATTCAGCTGTGCTTGTAAATTCTGAATTATGTGGCCTGCAGCTAAGCAAGATTATCACCGCTTTCTTTAGATGAAGAAACTAATATAGATGGTTAAGACAATGGTTGTAAAAACTCTCCAACGGGTTCTTGAAACTAGCAGGAAATTAGTAGAATTTGCACCCTAACTATATATACTGATATCTGTGAACTAAGCAACTACACTGAGGACAGCAATGTGTAATATTACAACCATGCTGGAATGCCAATCATTCTGGTCTTCTAATTTTGCGCTACTTCTAATGGCATATCAATTATTGCTATACTCTCAAGTAAATGTTTGCTAGATACAGACAGACAGACAGACAGACAGACAAACAGAGACAGGTAATAGAATATGAGACAGAAGTGTAATAGTTCAAAAATATCTGTTTAACAGTGCATCTGTTCTCTTTTTTTACATTTTATAGGAGTTTTAAAGTTTAGAATATCAACAATTGATGAAAAATAACTGTTTCATGGTATGTCTAAGGCATCTGATATTCAGAAAGATAGTGATATTAAGCTCAAGTGCCTAAGTTATAGGGAACAATATCATTAAGCTTCTTTTCTGGAAGGCTAACAACTTAAGTTGGCAGTCCAAATAATTAGAGAAAAAGAAGGGATACAAGTATAGCCAATATTTTGGCTCTAGCCCTTTAAGGTCAGGAAGAACTCAGTACATAAAAGAACCTGCACTGTAACAGCATATAACTCAATGGAGTTCCAAATTTCCTGTTCAAGGAGTTTATAGGGCTGTAGAGGAAAGTGATTAATCATGTACAGTGTGCCTAAGGAGAGTCACCTAGAGAGAAAACATTCTCTCAGGCTTCTACAGAGAGCAAAATGGCCAAGCATTGGCTGTGATTCATTCAGATGGCTGACACTGACAAAAGTTTTGCAAATCTCAGTAATGGTTACAGGGTAGACCCTAAGGGCACCAGACTGACTTTGTCAGATACAAAAGTTACATATTTTTTGGAACACAGGTCTTGCTTTATCTTGGTGTTAATCATCCAACAGAAAAGTCTAACCATGAGGTATAAAAAGGAAAGCCATATTAATATGCTGAGTTGCAAAAGGCTCAAGTCAATAGCCCCTGATGATGCCAGATGAGCTGATAATCCACTACTGTTATGAACCATTGGACTAAATATACAGCTACTTTTTCTTGGTGCAAAGAAAAGAAAGATCTATACTAATGATGTTTAGACAAGAAATCATGTCTGCATCTTGCACTCTGAAGAACTACGATGAAGACATTATGCAATGTATTAACTATTGTAATGATAATAAATTTTTTAAAAAGAAACTAATATAGAATTTAGGCAAACTACTCAAGGTAAGAGACAGCGCTGCAATGGAAACCAAAGCTGCTCAATATAACCACTAAACTATTTTGCCACCCAGGACTGTGGTCTCTGTGGTCTAGGCTCCTACGTGTCCACACAGCTTCTAGCAGCTTCTTATGGACTGGTGATCTCTGTACCCACAGCATTCTGAAAACGCAGGATCTTAATCAGCTACCAAACTCAATCTCTCAGAACAGCATGGGTTGGTCCTGGTTATTTATCTCTGGTTCCCTTTAGAGTCACTGCTTGTCCAGCTCTGCCAGAACAAAAACTTACTGTCCGATCTTCTCTCACTGAACCCTTTGGGATGGCACAAATGGTCCACATAAATGTTTAGGAGAATCTGAACACTGCCGTATATTGAATTTTTTTAGGGAAGCTGTCATCTCATAAATGTACTGATAAAAGTGGGGAGGGTGCCTATGGATACTAAAACACTTACCTCATGTTTTTCAATTTAAGAAGCATAAACCCAAACTGTCACTCCAATCTCATTTCAGAGCAGCTCCAAATGAAACCAAAGGCCTATGACTGTCAACATTTGTAATGGCATTGCCTTCTGCACTATAAAACATGGTAGGCACTAGCTATATATGGTTACAGACTTAGATTTAGTATACCTAATTAAGATTTAAAATTAAATTTCTAGCCACACTTCAAATATATAATAAGCACATGTAGGTAGTGGACTAAATAAGGGACAATGTAAAAAGTACCCCTTCATTGCAGTATGTGCTGCTGGGCCCTACAGGCCCCCTCCATTTTAAGAAGGAACATGATACCAGGGAAAAGGTACCTCCAACTTGCCACTCAAGGACTCAAAAGCAAGACAATGATCTCCCATATACACACAAACACTGTTTTGGTATTTGCCTCTAAAAGAACCAGTATTCAAGTAATTCAGTTTGTCTTTCCATTCTTGATCCCCTTTCTCAATCCACATTCACTCAAGGGTAGAGTGAGAAGTACTACTACCATTCATGAAGTATCTAAATTGAAAAGGTCAGTATTGTAGAACTTAAAGCTTTGAACATTAGACTTCTCACTGCCAGATCTTTTTAAATACTATGGCTACCTAAGACCTACTTCCAAGATTCTGATTCTGTAGGTCTGACCTGAGGCCTTTTAAAATGCTCACACTCCACGGGAATTCTACACAATTTTGAATCAGAGGCTGTTCTGTAGTCCATTCTTTGGAGTTAAGATATCAGGAAAAAAGCTAGATAGGAAAGCATGAGTTAGAATCGCTATTGATCCCACCATCTCCAGAGACCCATAACTGGCAGACTCTCCTAGGCAATTCTAATATACTTTCTCTTGATAAAAAATCCAATTTATGGGCTAGTGTTTTTAACAATTACCATTTTCTCCAATCATCTGTGCTCACAATCTGTTAGCAGCCATCAGGTAAATAGATGTGTCTGGAGACAAGTACATCGAACCACAAACTCACTCTCACTCCTCAATGCCCACTCCACCAGCCTTTTCTGAATGTGCTTTTCCTCAGGAATTCAAGCATCAGGAAAATGGGGTGACTCACCATGTTTTATTAAACCCAATAGATAGGCTACTTCCACCTATAGAGCTTTCAAGAGTAACAACCATCAATCTTACTCCTATCAATGGCTTCTTCTCTCAATTATCTTTCTTTGAGATAATTTATTTTACAGAGAATAGCTAGAGCTTACATTTTTAGCTAAAATGTCACAGAAACAGATTCATACTGAGTAAGAGAGCCAGCGCCTTCTTCCTTATGGTAGTATTTTCCCACAGAGTTAGAGACAGAAATAGGCAACAGCTAAAAGGATGTTTCTTTTACTGGGTATCCTATCTCCCTGACTTTTATAAAACATGAAATCATAATACGTGTATATCAACACTGAGATAACATTTCAGGTTTCCAAAAGACATGTTTTTTTACTTTAAAAAGAAAAATTTTGGGGGTTGGGGAGATAGCTCAGTAGAATAAGCACTTGCCTGGCAAGTGCAAGAGCCTGAGTTCAATCCCCGGTTCCAAAAAAAAAAAAAAGAAAACTTCTTTGCACATGGACAGAAACCAGGACATATTCCTGGATATTGGTGTTTGAAGCAGTTTCATCCCACATCCTTCATTTACAATGATTTTACTGTCTGTTTCACTAAACTGAAGATGCAGGATCTCAAACTTAACTAGCTGTTGGGTGTGTCAGCAATTTGGACATGCAGATCAACTGTCTAATTATTTACTGCCACTATAATGCTATAAATAATCAAGAGCTGGGTATGCAGTTCAGGGGTACGGTACTTGCCTATCAGTGGTACAGCACTTGCCTAGCATGCAAAAGGCCCTAGGTTCGATCCCCAGCACCAACAAGGGTGGGAAGGGGGACAAAGGAGAAGAACAGAACAGAAAGAGAAGGAAATAATCATGACATTTCAGGGGTGTGCAAGAATACATATTAAATACACAGGCACCTATGGTTGCCCAGGGTCCAGAGTAGCTTAGCTTAAACCAGTTTTTATAAACACTGTGTGTGTATTTAACTGTAGGTTTACTCTTCGGCAGACACAGAATCCTGTGGTACAAGATCTCACTATGCAGCTCAGACTCATAGTGATCCTCCTGTTTTTAGCCTTCCCAGAGCCGAGATGACAGGCATGCACCACCACATCCAGACTCAACCAGTTCCGTGTTCCTGAACAATGCATTATGCAGGCAGGACAGCAACAAGGGCTACAAGGGTTTTTGAGAACTATGTGGTGCCAGTATCGAACCCTGGTTCCTGAGCTTGCCTAAGCAAGCGCTTATTAGCCCAGTGAGCTATCTCACTGGTCCCAGATTCCTGTCTTTAGCAGATATTAAAACACAGAAATTTTCATAAAGATGGCCCAGCTGAAATATCATGGAATATAAGCCTTGTGTGTTATGCCAAGCCTTTTAAAGTATGTAGTAGAAAAAGTAAAAAATACAGAGTAGAAAGAAATCAAATTTCATGTGAAGCTGGACTGGGGAGGGGAAGTTCTGGATACCTCCAATGTGGGCACTGTAATGAAGGAGCATGGCTAAACCATATAGTAATCTACATTAGAAGAGCTCAGTTCTGCCTCATACATGAAATACTGGATTACACGCAGAAGACCTTATCAAAAAAATAATCTCTAGACAGCCTATTGGAATGTTTCATTCTTATAGGGGTATGGAAAGCAGAAACAGAACAAAGAGAGAATACACAAACCAAATCCAATCCTTGCAAAATTTAAACTTTTCAAAGAAACTTTGCCGCTAATTTTACAACTTTGATTTTGCAGAGACACATTTCCTTGGCTCCTTTATTTTTAAAGACTGCATCAATAAAATCATCTAAGTCCCATTCCTCAGCCTCATGCAGCAAACCTGATGCCCAACATGAATTATGCAGTGCACAACAATCCACTATGCAGTCAGGAAAGCAACAAGGGCTACAATGGTTTTCAAAAAGCAAAATTATACCATATAACTATGGCACTGAAGAGTAGATACCCGCTTGTCACTGCAGTTAATCACATTCTGATAGCATCCACTTTGGCAAGAAAGGCTAGAGACCTGACTGATTGTCAGAATGTCCAAGCAAGTTGTGTAACTAAGAAGTTTTCCTATTATATTTAAAATCCTTAGTGGCAGGCATAAAGTTTTTTCATTCTGTTATTTGTAAAGTTAGACATTTCACACTGAAATCACCTCCAAGCAAACAACAGAAAACTATTCCTATACCGGGAATTCATATCCACATGAATGTCACTTTCAAGATGTGATTCTGCACCCACTTCAAGTTTCAGCATACTAAAACTCCAAGACAAACTACTACCAAAACTATGATCAGCTGTCTAAATATACTGCCTTCCCAGCTCTTCACAACTAGAATTAAAGAACTGTCACTAGCACACATTTTTGGGCCTCCTTTGTGAGTTGGTTACTATCCTGGGCCCTGAGAATACGGACACAAGCGAGAAATTGTGAGAGACACCAGTGAGAGATAACATACAGGAGAGAGAGATTTCAAACTTGCTGCCTGAGGACTCAATATGGCTCCCAGATGTGTTCTGTTTGGCTCACTCATGTTTTTGGAAGAACTTTGAACCAACATTTTAAAACTGACAAAAGTTATTTTAAAAAAAAAAAAATTCCAAGATTCTGGGTTCTCTCTGAAAAAGTTAGAAACATTGGACCATTATTATTACATGACACCAACAGGCTAAATAGAACAACTCCCTCATACAAGATTACCCTTCCGGTTTACCCCAGTCACATTATTCCTTAATTAATATCCTTGAAAATCCTTACTCAGTATTTGAGTCCGTGATTGCTCCTAGCAATAAACAATTTCAGTAGTAGGCAATTACCTGCGATAGGTCAGATAACTGAAGACCTACAACATTGACATCCAGTAGAGCTATAATTTAATATAGTCTCTAGAGAGTCACAAAATGGGAAATATTAAAATTCTGAAAAAGACAAAATGTCACACAAACAACAGCTTTTCTTCTAATCATCTGCCTAAAGAAAATATCTGAAGATATTCACTAAAATGTATTAGACTATTAGACTATTCATCAAAATAGTCTATAAAATAAGAAACTGAAAACAACTTAAATGTACATCTTCAAGACATGGTTTAGCACATTATAGAATAATCAAAAAGAAAATCCTATAGACACGTGAATTGGCAAAATTGATCTATGTATAATACCCAAAAGGGGAAGGGGGGGGGCTCATGATACATCATTAGGCACAAAGAAAAATCTCACCAAAACAGCATGTGCGCTATAATTCCATTTTCACAAGAAAAAGACACTTCCCCAGACTACAAATGTATGTGGGCATGTGTGTGTATGGATGGATACATGAATTAAAATACAGCAGTAGCACATATATTTTACTAGGGTAGGGTTATAGGCAATGTGAACACATTTTCCTTCCACATTAACGTTTTTCTGTATTCTGCATATTGGTTATAGTTAAGAAAAAATATGTATCTCACGAGTAAAAAAACAAGCCATGTAAGTGCACCAACAATGAAGAGTGATTTAGAGTGACTGTGATATAAGGCCTCAGTGCTGTGAATTTTTAAAAGATTAAAAACAAAACTAGAGGCATTATCCGTTGCACGAAGGAAAATACACATGCTCCAACACCAGAGAAATATATTTTTTAACAACTAGATTTTGAGATCTGAATTCTTAACCAACTCACACAGAGTTAAACAGGCAGATAGCTGGAGGAGGAAATGAACATACTTTCCCTATAAGATAAAAAATTCCAAGTCTTCTCCAAGAATCCAGGTGGTGAGGCACTGACTCTACTTAAATCAGGCCAAAGTAGTACCTCCTATAGCTACATTGCATAAGCAGCTCCTGCACAGATCTGGCCAGAATAAAGGTCCACTACAACCTTCAACACAATTTAATTCAGTATTTTTTTCTACAATCCAAAATGCTACAATAACTGGCAGACAACCATTTTAAATCACCACAGAAAAGTCAGACATATGGCTAAGTATATTTAATATGCCTTAAAAATAAAACAGGAATTTTTCTAGCCAACAGATCTTAGCAAAGGAATTTTTCGATGTGAAAATTATGCCTACCTGTTACCCTCCAAAAAATTCAACTGAGCAGATATTCCCAGAATACCAACCTAGTGCAGAGTTCACACAATACATAAATGCTGTCTTCAGGAAATGCATAATCCAGGACAAAAGACAGACAGGCAAAATTAGAACTACAATACATTATTGTGATTCTTGAAATAACCATGTGCATGCAAAATACAGAAAGCACTAAAGAGTACAGAGTCCATGTGTTGGTGAAAGAGACAGCAAAGAGCAGAAGAAAGTAGCAAATCTACCATAATCTACATGTTTGTGTTTTCTCATTGGTAAAACACTTGGAATCTACTTTTACTTCTAGGACTATCTTCACTGGGATTACTAGGCACATTGTGTTGTCTCTGGCAGTAATAGGTCCTAACTAAAAAAAGAGCATTCACATTGATCCCATGGGATCAAGATACCTGTAATATGAAAACCCAATGTAAAAATTTAGGAAACAAGAGGGTGTGAGCTGGACTTTCACCTGTGTCCATAGTTTGGGTGAATAATGCAACCTCTGTTTTTGTTGTTGTTTTTTGTTTTTTGTTTGTTTGTTTGTTTGTTTGTTTGTTTGTTTTTCCTCATGGCTGAAATGAGAATAAGATCATCTTGGGCCAGCCTGATAGCTCAGCAGGCTAAAGCATCTGCTTAGGCAGAATGCAGCTGCCAGGGTTCCATACTCTTAATGCCATGCTGGCCCAACCCCGGGGGTGCACTGAGACAGCTACTGACACTGGGTGTGGTGGGGCCCACCTATAATCCCAGCACTTGGGAGGCTGAAAACAGGAGAATCACTAGGAGTCCAATCTGTAGTGAGTCCCTATAGACCCTGTAGACCCCATCCTCAATACATTTAAAAAAAAAAAAAAAAAAAAAAAAAACGATCATCTACTCAGGCAAACCCTTGTAGAATTCATACTTAGTAGCCTCCTCTCTATGCAAGATGAGAGGCAAGTAGCACCTCATCTTTAATTGTGATGACCAAAAATGTCTGCAGAGATTGCCAAATATCCCAGAAGATGAGCAAAATTGCACTAGTTGAGAACCATAGTTTTAGAAGAACTGATTTATCTCGATTTCTTAAATAAAAATAATCACAGCTGCTACTGCTTGTGTATTTCAGTGAGCACTGTTCATGAACCAAGTGGCTTACTAAGTTTCCAAACCTTATTACATTTTATCTTCACAATCACCTTCATAAGGTAACTTAATCTCTTCTTCAACTGGCAGACTTGCACATGAATATTGTGCAGGTTAGCCTGCCTGTGGTCTCTCAGCTGACAAAGGCAGAGAGAGGGACTAGATTTCAGTCCAGGCTTACTCCAAACTCTTCCTAGACATTTTTTAGTGTGGAAACCCAGACACAATACCAGGAAAATCAGAGAATCTCACTGTCACAATTTCAAAACTCATCAATGCTGGTCCTGGTTGCCTCCCACCCTCTACCATCACAACAGAACTCACCATCACAGTGGACCTGGAGACAATTATTGGAATTAATCTGTGGTCTTTGATCTCCATCAACATATGAGGAATCTAAAGGGTTCCTACCTTCCTTCCTGGTCCACTCCAGTCTGAACCTTTTAAAGACAGTATCCAAATTACGCAGAAAAGCGGGTATTTTTCTAGACTTCAAAAGCTGCCCAAAGAGCTGTGCAACACAATCTTCATCTCTCAAGAGATTATTTCTCCCCCTTTACCTTCCCCTATGTTTTCAAATGAGACGCATTCAAACAAAAACAAAGTCAGCCTTTACCCAGCACTCACTGTGCACCAGTTCTTGTGCACATGGCATGTACTAAAACCTCCTCAAGGGTGTTATTTCTCTGCCAAGCCCAGAAAATAGGTATTATTATGACTTCTATTTTTCAGAGGGGTAAATCCATCCCAAGATGATTTATGTTTGCCCTAGGTCACCCAGCTTGTGTGGCAAAGACTGCCTTCTATGCAGCCAGTCTGGGTCTAAAATTCGAATCTATATTGCTATTTGTGGGTTATTTTATAAGCACCAGCACAGTCATGCTAATACTGTATACAGAAATTCTGTACAATTCTGAAATATGGCTCATAATCAGGACATTCAATCATCTTTTAATTGGACCACCATGCAATGAACCTTTCCATAAAGAGAATCTCAAGTCTCACCTTTTAACAGACTGAAACATTAGCTTTATTGTAGAATATATAATCATCGTCCATAAAAACACACATAAATGCCTCAAACCACAATAGTAGTGGGTTTAATCCGTTGGCCAAAGATCATAATTGTCTTGTGTAACACTTTCCCCATCACTGAAGATGATAACAGAAAATACTTACATGCACAGCCAGCCAGAACAACTTCTCACAGGGCACATGGAGGTGAAAGTTTACAAAGATCCCTGACACCCTTGGGATGGCCAACCTCAAAGCATAATCTTAAAGCCTCTTCTTTTGGCCATCTTATCTGCCTATCTCACCTCTGCTTTCACTGCTGCTTCCTGGGAACTTATTCCAAATAAGCTACCAACACTCAAATCCTAGTCTCACATCTGCTTCTGGCAGTTCAAGCTAAGAAATGAGAGCAAAAGAAATGCGTGAGGGTGAAGGCCCTGGGCAGGTAAGGGATGCTGTGCACACGCCTGCCCCTAGGTCACCAGAATCCCTGGCAGCCACCTCGAGCCTCCTGTTCATATCTCCTGCTTCACTGCCTGGTAACCTGTGTTACTGTCATTTCCCAAATCCTCCTGATACCTGAAATCAGTACTCAATTATTTCTGAAGTCCAGGATCCTTTCTATGCAGAAAACTAAAGCTGAATGTGAGCTTATCTTTGACCTTAAGGAGATTTTAATGCACTCTGTTCTCTTCTCCTTGACACACCATGGTCCCAGGTCTGGTCTCATAACCCACACAACATGAGTATCAATCAAAACAGGACAGCAAAACTTACTGCCCCAAGAATATTTGGAACAATCAGTCAAGCACATCTTGACCCCAATCACAGACTATAAATATTAAACTCTTAACCAGTTTAATAGGATCATCATGTATTATCTACATTTTCAGAAACTTTCATTTATCATAATGTTGATAGGCTACAGCATTCAGGAGGAATGTATTCAAGTTCTAAGTCTGCGAGTGAACATTATACCAGCAGGCACTGTTCTTGATCCTGGGGATACACAGGGAGGATAAGACAATATCTCTGTCATCTTAGAACTTAAGACTGTACAGAGAAATTACTTTCTCAAAGTGATCGATAAACCACAAAGCAGGGAAGTGGAATAGAAAATGACACACAACAGTGGAGTTACAATTTAAGATGTGGTCAGAGAAGGTCTTTCTGACAAGGGATACCAGATAAAGGCTTGAAGTTTCCAAGGCAGCAGTCTTTCAGATCTTAAAGTATGAGTGAGAGGCCACAGTTGGGGAGGAAGAAGAAATAATAAGGACCAGATTATATCAGCTTTCACAACCTGGGCTTCCACTCTGAGATACACTATAGAAATGATTAAACATAATAATTATTCTATTATTTAATTAAGCTATAAAAAGGTTAGCATTTTATAATAAAGGACAAGGTGCAAATCACATTTTTAAATGTTTTCTTCTTTTGGTACTGAGAATCGAACTCACAACTTCCTGCTAGCCAGGCAGGTGTCATGCTGCTGGGCTGTACCCCTGGCCTTGTATTTTTTTTTGCCCTCAGAAAAACTGACATCCAAAACACATTGGACCTACCATATTACACTTTACTGTAAAGTGGAAGTCAGTATGTATGCCCAGCCTTCACATTGACAGCTTCGCTTGTGGAAATAAAAACTCATAAGAAACATTCACGGATTCAGACATCCATAGGGATGCAGGATGGTGAAGCTTCAGTATTTGCTAGGGCTTTTCCAAGGCACAGATTCGAGCAGCACAAGGCAGGAATGCAGTAACCTACTTTTTTAGGATGTGAACGTCAGCCCCTAACAAACTTAACAGCCTTTATTCTCAGTGTATGAAAAAATCTGTATGTCCTGTTACATGTATATACTAAGTCAAGAAAAAGACCACTAAGATCACAGTGTTGTGAAGTAATAAAATAAGTGTTTTTTTATGCCGTGACATTCTAAAAAAAATAAAATAAGAGTAAATCAACAGCCTACATATAAAACCCTATGGTACGAAGATGTCAGAACATTTTCCCTTACAGACTCAGTTCTCCTTGGTGGATATCATCAATTCTGCCATCGAAAAGTAACTGGGTAATAAATGTCAACAAATGTACCAAGCCAACTGCCTGTCTCTGCCTCCTGAGGTCAAGTTAATCTATTTCTACATAACACAGCCAATGGCGAAGGGTGGTCTCTGAAACAATGAACAAATTGGATATCATGCCTTCTCTCTCTCTCTCTCTCCTCCTCTCCCCCTCTTACAAAAAATATGGAATATTCCCTGGTATAAATGAAAAATATCCCTCTGAGAGTGGTCTTTTGGCAGCAAAAATAAAAACAGGTTTTTCAGAGTTTAAATTTTAAAAAGACATGCAATCTCAAAACACAATTTAAGATAAAAAGAACCAAAATCTAACTTTTCTACAACAAAGATCTAGTTTGCTGTTTGCCAAAGAAGAACTGTACACAGGAACAAGGCTGCAAGAAAACAAAGAAAAAGTGTCCTTTGTGGCTATGTGGACACTGAGCAGGTCCCATGTGAGCACAAAACAGAAAAGGCCTCATCACTCTGGGGACTGAACACCTGAAACTTCACATTTAAAGACAGCTGTTCAACTTGAGTTACAGTAAAGTAGCAGAAATAATTTGACACAATGCATTAAGTCAGACAACTGGAAGTTTTTGCAGGTGATGGGAAAATAAAAAACATTAAGATCATAGAGAAAAGAAAAATTAAACAGGGAGAAAGTGAAAAAAGATGGGGCATATGGCTTCACTCCACTTACCATCTGACTAAGCAGAGATAATGAAAATTCACTCGGGTTCACCAAATTTTAGTGAGCACCTATTACCTACTCTGTGCTGTTTTAAGCCCTGAAAAAAAGAGGGGCGAGATATATTTATTTTCATGGAACATACATTCTAGTAAAGGGGGTCATGAACCGATAATGAAATAAAACAATATTATGTGAGACTGAGAGGAGACTATGAAGACAAGAAGCCGAGTCACACACTGGAGTTTCATAGTCTAAGGTAAGAGCTTAAAGAATAGCTCAACATGGTTTGGGAAAAGCAATTACATTCAGACTTCCCAACTCCAGGTCGGCTATAAGCAAAGTCTCCCTGTCACCGGAGTCAGCTGTTAAATAACAGACGGAAGACTCAAGAGGCCAGTGAGATCCGTAAACACACTAACAAAGGAGTCAACTATGACAATCTAGGGATATAAGTAACAAATGTAGCCAATCTTGAGAAACAAATGAGATACTGTATTTAAAAGGAGGGAGGGGCCCAGCAGGATGGCTCAGTGGTCTAAAGCACCTGCTTAGGAAAGCTTGGGCCGCTGCAGGGACCGTGGTTTGATCCTGGCACCACATGCTGCACCAGCCCTGCCCTGAAGTTCTGAAACAAGAAAATAAATAAATAAATAAATAAATAAATAAATATTGTAAAAATTCTAAAAAATAAATAAATAAAATGAGGGAGAACATGATGATAGCTGAATTATTTTGTTACAGAGCTGTTGTCATATATTCTAACTTATGAAAACAAACATATAATGTCAAAATTAAAAACAAGAATCATATTAAACTGAATGTGGGCATTAAGTCCCTCACTCCAGCAAGAAATGTCTAGCATTGATGTTTTCATTTCTAAATTGGATTTATTTACTATCTCTATTCTGGCTCTAAAATGGCAGAGGCACAATTTAGATTTCTGAGTGATGTGAAAACAGCAAAGAATCCATATACAAACATATGAAAGCATGACCTATAATCTACCCGTTTGGGAAGCAGTAATCGCACTGTCTTAAGCCTTCGGCGTCTGGCATATTCATAGAAGTGGAGCATTTCACAAGTGCAAAGGACCTGAAAAGAGCCACACCCACTCATTTTTAGTATGAAGAAATTCGGGTCCTTAGAGGGCAAGCTGTCAGAGAAGACAGCAATAGCTGTTCTGGAACCCTGGGTACCTGTCTCATTCAATGCCATCTTCTCAACTTAGGCTGTACCCCAAGGCAGTGGTTTGAGAGACACTGAGCAAGCACAAGCAATGCCTGAAGGCCTGTTAGAACACCCTGCAGACTCCACCCCTAAAATTTCTCAATCAGTAGTGCTGAGGAAAGCTCAAGATTTTTTATTTCAAGACTAACGGTAGTGGTCTGAGAACTCAACCAGATCCAATGTGCTAAGAATTTGAAGTAAAGGTTCGGAATCAGTCTGCTGACTTCTAGCTTTTGGTCTGCCACTTCTGGGAAGACCTTTGGAAACATTACCTAAATTCTCTAAACATTAGTCTCCAACATCCAAGTCTAGTTGAGAAAACTGAAGAATGCTCATAAAGCACTCTCATGTTCAAGCACCTGGCAATTTTTTCTTATTTGGGGGCTAGGGATTGAATCCAGGCCCTATCACATACTGGAGTGACATAGTCAAAGGTAAGAGCTTAATAAACAATAGGTGCATTCTATATTAAAACACCCCTAGTTACATTTTTTCCTATAAACCTTAGAATAGCTAAACTTAAAAAGAAAAGATCAAAGACTGGCCAAGACACAGAGCATTTACAGGAGCTTTATTCATAGCAATCAAACATAATAAACAGTCCAATCTCCACCATCAGGCAAAAGGCTAAACTAATAATGTACAACAGAGTGCTACTCAGCAACAAAAAACAACCCAAGAATGATATATAACATGACTTCTCCAAACTGTTTCATGTCATGTAAACAACCAGATGTAAAGAATTCATACTGCATAATTTCACTCTTACAAAGTTCAAAGCAATGAACTGTGCAGTAAAAGAAATCAAACCACCTTTTGTTTTCAAACAACCTTTTGAAGGGGGGAGTCTTTACTAAAAAGGGACACGAGGGAAATTTCTGAAGTCTCTGTATATTGCTTTGAGTGACAATAACATGAGCATATGCATGGTAAACACTCATGAAGTAGATACTTAAAATCTGTGCAAACCTGATTTAAGTATTACACAACATACACATGAATGAAACATTGCACAGTACTCCACTAATATATACAATCTTTGTTTTCATATATCAGTTAAAATTAATTTTTTTGTCTTTTTTTTTTTTTTTTTTTTT
>PVJA010035708.1:0-21654 GCA_004027025.1 Myocastor coypus | reverse complement strand
GCCTTGAAGCCCTCAGAAGGGAAGCAGGAGTGTGGGGCAGTAGTCAGAGGAGAAACTGCAAGATAAACATGTAAGAAGGGCTTAGAATATTTTCATCTTGTTTTCATTTGTTATCTTCACAATAATAGAACAACACAAAATGAAATAAAAAAAGAAAGATGTGACCCAGAACCGCCCATCTCTATGCAGCAGCTATTTTCGCTTTTGCATATTGACTTTCTGTCTTTGTTCTTGTATCTGTATATTTACACAGCTATAAATCACAGGTGCGACTTACAATGTATTAAGTGAGGGATGCAGAATGCTAAACGCCTCCCCATCTCTCCTCCCCATCTCTCTTCTTCATATCTTCTTGCTTCTCAGTTTTAATGGTGAGATAATATTCATCTGCTGAAATAATTCAAAACCTTCCTCTTTCACCTTTGCACCTTGTCTGCCCTTACATTTTTCATAAGTTCATTGTGAGTGGAATGGGAGGGAGAGAAGCTATCATGTCTAGACTTCATGGGGTATCCTGGGTTGGATAATACTGATATAAATATAAAGGTCTTGCCTGTCATAATTTCACTTTATATCACCTGTTAGGAGTAGATTTTATTTATTTGTTGATTTACTGATTGTAGTACTGGAGATTAAACCTATGCTGGGCAACCACTCTACCTTTGACCTAAACCTGCAGGCTGTAATAAGTAAAGTTTTATCAGGGCATCCTGCTACAGAGGAATTAGAAAGCCTTTTCAGGGTTTTGTGATATTTTCACCACAACTGCCTGGTAGAACTTTTTGTCATTTTTATACATGAGAAAAGAGAGTCTACGTAAAAGTAAGTGGAAACTTCAGAATTTAACGTCAGATTTTACAGCTTCCAATATGCCAGATGAGCTGATAATCCACAACTGTTATGGGCTGCTGGACTATACATACAGCTACTTTCTCTTTGTGCAATGAAAAGCAAGATCTGTACTAATGATGTTCAGACATGAAATCATGTCTGCATCTTGTACTCTGAACAACTGTGACGATGACAACAATATGCAATGTATTAATTATTGTAAAAAGAGTTAATGTCATCCATACCATTCCTATCAACATGAATAAATTTAGCGAAAGCTTCTAAAAAATAAAACCAGATTTTTGATTCACGTAGTGGACTTTTACTCTTCATAGTTCAGCTAAAAATCATGACATCCTGGTAGTGCTTATCATTAGTTCCCTTCTAAATTCCATCTTTATGGAGTAAAAACTTTCCTTCACTACCTTCTGAAAAATGTGGAAAGAGACATGTAACATGAAATTTACCATCTTAATGTTTAAGTGTGCAGTTCCACAGTTCTAGGCACATCTGCTCGCTGTGCAGCCACTGATCACCACCCTTCCTTTGTGGAACACTAATGTCAGCTCAACACTGTATCTGCTGAGGGGCAACTCCTCGTTTTCTTCTCCTTCCAACTCTTGGTAACCTCTATTCAACTCTCTACGAATTGCTTGAGCATGTAGACTCATGCACTATTTGTCCTTCGGTACTCACACACCGCCTTGAAGGTTCATCCTTGCTGTTGTGTGGTTCAGACTTCCTTCCTCTTAACACTGAAATAATATTCCAGGGTGCACTGGATTTAGTTTCTAGACTCATCTGTTGATGGACACCTGGGATGTCTCCACTCTTGGCTGTTGGGAGTGATACTTCTTGAATACCGTGACTGTGGAATGGCTCCAGGTTTGAATTTTTCATCATTTAAACAGCAAAGATTGAAAAAAAAAATATCTCAGCTTGGATATTCTGAATTGGCTTGATAGTTGAACCAAAACTCTGACTTTAAAAAACCTGCATGGGCCAAGAGGAAGTCACATGTCATGTCTTTTTTTTTTTTTTTTTTAAGCTTTATGTATTTATATTATGGCTGGCTCAGCCTGCCCTGGGGCTGGGGCTGGTGTAGCATGGGATGCCAGGGATTGAACTATGGTCCCTGTGGTTGCCTAAGCAGGCACTTTAGACTGCTGAGCTATCTCGCTGGCCCCCACACATCATGTCTTGCTGTGGACAAAAAGGCTGATGCTTCACTCTCAGGTCCATTCTCATCCAGATAATGTTCAGTGCTGCGTCAGTGCAGTAGAATACTCATCATTATGGTTTTCTTGGTGCTTTATTTGCATAAAATATCATAACCATGGCTCCAAAGAAAATTAGTGGTTCCAGCAGTAAAGCTGAGAAGTAAACTAAGAGACCCATGATAGAGTTAAAGACAGCTTTGTAAAATGTGTTAAGGCCTGGCGAAACAAATTTATAAATGTAATTTTTAGTCCTCAAAACAATTATTTAGTTTTCTATTATCTCTTATTGCAAAACTATGTTTAGCGCTCAAACTTTTGGTGTTTGAATTGGAATTTGGAGCAAATTGAATTTTATACCAAGGTATCATTGTATTATCATACAAGTATTTGAGTGACTGCTGTCAATTCTTTTGGATCTGTACCTGGAAGTGGAATTGTTGGGTGATCTATTAAATTTATGTTTAACTTTATGAAGAGTTTTTGAACTGTTTTCCACAGTGAATACATCATTTTAAATTTCAACCAGCACATGGAAGGCTTCAATTTCTCCATATCCCTACCAATAATTGTTCTTGTGATATCTGCCCTAATGAGTGTAATTGGTTAACTTCATTGTCATCTAAATACCAATCACGGGGCTGGGAGATAGCTCAATAGAATACGTGCTTGCCTGGCAAGTGCAAGGTCCTGAGTTCAATCCCTGGTCCCACCAACAAAACAAAACAAACAAAACAAACAAACAAACAAACAAACAATAAAACATGATTCTATTGCCCAATCCATATTTACAACCATGCTTGTAGTCTTTTGATCAAGTTTTTGTCACTGTAGCAATATATCTAAGACAATTGACTTCTAAGATTGCAGATTTTTTAGTTTATAGTTTTGGAAGTTCTAGGACATGAAGCAGCACATATGACAGGGCAAAATGCTCAGCCAGTGATCTAGGAAACAAAACAAAACAAAACAAAACAAAACAAAACAAAACAAAAGACTAGACTCCCACATTACCCCTCGGAGGACTGTATCTAAGGCAGAAGATTAGGGCATGGCAGCTGGCTGATCAAGCTCTGATGATCTACCACAACCCTATGCTCGATTTCAGTCAAGAATGAGAACTTCAGTTCTTCTGGCACAGGAGCAAATAGGTCTTCACTTATTTTATTGCTCACTACCCTCTTCTAGAACATTTTTCTTCTCCAATGAAATCACAATGGCTTAAATCTGATGTGAAAATGTTAATATAAAGGATGATGGACATGACCTTCTTTCTTTCTCAGTAGCATCTCTGTGTGTAGACTGATTGGCACACAGTAGCTTTGCAGAACTCTTCCTTTTATCCTTTTCTTACCTTTAGCACATATAAAATCTTAATACTTCATTTCCTGTTCAGGATAACACATGTCTAGGAAGAACCCTGGGAAAGACTCTATGGTAGCCTAGTATCTGGCCAACACACATAGTGATGTAAGGATCTCCCACAATACCCAACTTCCCAAATATTTCACTGTCTTGCAGGAATACCATTCTGAGGGCCAAGCCTTGAACACAGGGCTTTTGAGGGGTATTTAAGATCTGAACCAAGACATATGGTTTTCATACCTGAATTCTGTTCTGTACTATAGACCTCATGCAAAACACACTTTGCTAATATTTGTTAAATATCTAATGCTCACTACTTTCTTACTTTGATTTATTGATTGATATGCTTTGTCAAAGTGCTCTTTCATTATTTTGCTAAATCAGAGAAAGATGAAGATAAAATTTTTGTCCCCTGAGGAGCCAATCTGGAAGAATCTATCTTACTGGGTGTCATTTGGCCTTTTCATTCCATCACAGCTACCGAGAGCCTCACAGCTGAACAGCGTCTTCCATGGCTTTTATTTAGTGAGGTTTTTGAGACTAATTCTGATATAGGAGATTATGGTTTGATTCCAAGGATCTAAGATTGAACAAGAGATGGTGTTTGCACTTCAGAAATTCCTGGCTTATGGAGGAAATGCATAACAAACACAGCTGTAAAACCATGCAGAAAAAGGCATTGCATACTAGATGAGATGAGACAAAGGAATATGGAACTGAACAGAAGTACACAGAACAGTTATCACTTCTACTAGTTCTTTAGAAATTTATGTTTTCATACCTCTTAATTGACGTTATCACATATCAGTATCAAATTTTATGAGCATGTGCCAAATTCTTCACACACATTCATCCTCTCCAAATTACTGCCTAGTATTTATTACTCTAGGGGTGCTGAAGGTGTCATTCATTTTCTCTAAATGAAATCTGTCTGACTCAGGTACCCTTGTCTCACTGAGTGACAGGAAATCTACTCTGTTATTGGGAGTCTTCCCTATTCCTTCTTTAGGCAGCACTCAAGGTCGTAAGGGTCTTATCCAAACAGAAACTTTGGAGAAAGCACTCTGGTTTTCTGCCCTATTCTGATAACCGTTCATTTGTTCATGGTACAGATCCATATTTGTTTGTGTGTTTGTTCACTTGTTTTGGTTTTTTCTTATGACGGTAGCGCTGGGGAATGGATGCAGGGTCTTCACATTGACCTACATCCATATGTATATATATATCTATATGTGTATCTGTGTCTGTGTCTGTGTCTGTGTCTGTGTCTGCATCTGTATCGATATCTACCTCTGTTTCTGCATATCTACATTTTGAGACAGGGACTTCCTAAATCGTGCAAGCTGGGTTCAGTCTCAGAGTGCTGCAATTATAGATGTCTCCACCATACTGGACTTCACATGGAGTTTTAAAGACATTCTTGTCAAGCCTGGGGACAAAATATTTAGGGGGTGTGTCTCCCCATGATATCCTCCAGCGATTATCTCTCATGTGCTGTCAACTCATAGAGGTCTCATGAGGGTAACTTTTGAAATGAGAAGCAAGAAAAAGTTTTCTTCAGAACATAATAAATGAGATAGGGGAGACTTGGCTTTCTTCTTGCGACAGGAAGGAAAAAAATGCTAATAGAACAACAACAACAAAAAAAAGTAAAGCCTTGTGAGATACTTCTGTTAGCTGTTACTCTTAGCATTCTTTTTTGGTCCAAATCACTGTGGTAAGAAGAAAATTCCTCATAGATGTGTATTCCTCATATTTAGAAGCTGTGAACATGTTACTTTATACAGAGCAAAGCAGTTTTCGGATGAGATTCACGGAAGCTCATTCTGGATTATTTGAGTGAATTCGCTCTTACCACACGAGTGGTGAAAGAAGTGGAAAAGGGAAGCAAAGCTTACAGCAAATGTGAGTAGTGAGGGTTAGACTTAGAGTTCCGGCTTGAAGGTGGAGCAAGGGAGTCAGGAACCGAGAAATAAGGTGGCCTCTGGAAGCTGTGGCCAATCCTTAGGTACTGTTAACATCTTGCAAGGGATTGATCCTAGAACCACAGAGAGCTCAATTCTGTGGACAGTTTGAAAAATAAGGAGTGTAGAAGGTTAACACAGGAACTCCGTGGCACGTGTCTGGGGGACGCGCCCTCACCTCAGCACCCTGAGCAGCCTGAAGCCTGAGGAAGAGCCCAGCAAGGACGCCAGGACCGTCCCGGTGGCCTCAGCATTGGCTCTGGGGGAAGAGGTAAGACCTGCGGTGGGGAGGGCGCGGCGCTCCCTGGGACGCGCCCTCACCTCAGTACCCTGAGCAGCCAGAAGCCTGAGGAAGAGCCCAGCAAGGCCGCTGGGACCAGTCCCGGTGGCCTCGGCTTTGGCTCTGGGGGAAGAGATGACTCATGTTACCTGAAGTGACAGTGGTTTAAGCAGGGCCTGAAACCCAGAAGAGCATTCGATTTGCATGGAGAGCAGAGTCCACTATGGAGGTCGCATTGCTGCAGTGAGGTTAAGAATTTGCCCACAGCCTGCATTCTTGAGAAAAAATCAGGAGTTGAACCAGTTCGCAGTAAAGACCGATGGATCCCTACATTTGGCGCCCCAACAGGGACCCCGGTACAAGGAAGGAAAGAAAAAAAAAAAAAAGAAAAGGGAACAATGGTTAACAGCATGCTCTCTCTTCTTAGGAAAGGAGGCAGGATCAGGAGTCCGATATTTAAAGAGAAAAAAATATAGTGAGACCCCAGTATGCCAGAAGCTACACGGACCAGCTCTTGATGAAGGAACTGGAAGATGAGAACAGAGAACACAGCAAGTCACTGCAGTAGTCAACACCCAGAGGCCTATAAGCCTGGTCTTGTTTGTGTCTTTTACCATGCTAAAATTCTTTTGAAGGGAAAAAACTGTGATAACAAGTAAAAACAGCTCTACATTTAACCAGAAAGGTACAAATTTCATTACAATTAATAAGCACTGAAATTTTGTAACTATAACTTTAGTACAACTACACATACATTAACTTTTGTAAAAGAAAATAATGTCATGCCTACAATTCTTACTGATTGAAGTTACTTACTTCCTGAAAGAGTCATAATTTGAGATATTCAACTTTTGCAGAAGACAATCGAATTTTCTAAGCTCAAAGTTCTGTGCTAATGACCTGTCACTGTGAATGTTTTTCTTTTTAATTCTGATGTTACTTGTGAATGCTGCAGTAAGGCTTTTACAGAAAAATGTTTTGCAATATTTAGAGCATTGAGATTTTAATAAAAACAAGCATTTACTATTAAAAAAAAAAAAAAAAAAAGAAGGAGGTTAACACAGCCATGCTCACCCTTCGATTTAGCTCTAGGAGTCTCTAGGCAGGATCTAAAAGTTGCAAGGTAGTAATAGCTGTGTTCAACCTGTCTAAGGTTGTGATAGTTTGTCGCAGCAACAACAGAGCTAACACAATCACAAAGTTAAAAACTGCCAAAATTGTATCAGTAGAACGCACACTCTCTTTAATCATTAGAATGTATTCCCAGGCCCAACACTATCGTATACAAAGTTAAATGGGAAAAAGGAAGTTGTGCATTTTTTCTTTAGTGATTAACCTTATTGTTGTCAAAAACAGATTTTATTCAAAGAGAATCAAACAACACATAAAAATACTCGAAGAGAAAATAAAAGCCCCTAGAAATTCGATAGTCTGAAATGACATATTTTTGCAAATAATGTTTTGAGAGAGTTTGTTCTGCATGTGTGTATGATAAATATTCATACTTTTATATATGTTTCTGTAATTGCTCTTTGATTAGACAATTTTTCATAGGTATCATTTTGTCTGTAAGTATAGATCAACACCATTATTTTAGATGATGGAGTAATATCCTATTGTATGGATGTTTCATAATCTATTTAGGCAATACTTATAAATGGACACCAATACTGGTTCCAACACTTAGCTCTTATAAACCAAACTATGATGAATATCTTTTTATCCTCCCTGTCTTGTTTGAAAATTGCATTAAGGTAATTCTTGGGAATGGAGATTTTCAAAGGGTATGTATAAATTATGTTTTTATGTATTTTTTTTTTTCCAATTCTTTTATTGTTTAAATTTAACAATGGTTATATTACATATTTTCATCCTCGGATCAGTTTAGATTAACACATATAGGTATATAAGATTGATCAAACAACTAAACATTAACCTTTCTAAATCCACATTACTTTTTTTTTTTTCTTTTTTCCCCCTTTTTTTTCTTTGAAAGTTGACATATTACATATTGTCCTCACAATCATTCTATAGAGTGCAGTGTAAAAGCTGCCTTCCTAGATGATTTTATAATATTCAATTCTCAACAACAGTGTATAAGCCAAGCATGGTGATTCACGCCTATAATCCCAGCACTTGGGAGGCTGAGACAGGAGGATTGATGTGAGTTCGAGACCATCTGGGGCTATCAAAGTGAGCTCAAGGTCAGCCTGAACTGCGCATTGAGACCCTGTCTCAAAAAGACAAACAAAACAAAACAAGAAACAACAGTGTATAAACAAGTCAGTATTTCCATAAACTGGTGAACATTAGAACATTGGGTTTAGTCTTCTTACTCTTTGCATACCTGATAAACAAATACATAATAAATTATTATGCTTTTGGTGACTGTTGGAAGTAAATATTTGAAAATGTTGAGGATTGTGTTGTTTTGTGAAACTGATATGTGTATAAGTTATGTTTTTTTTTTTAAAGTATGTTCAACTATCTCATCATGTGCCAGTTGTTTGGTATTGAATGAGTTATTTAAATAACAAACTTTACTTTTTCCATTTATCAAATGGGTGTAACACTATTTACTTCTTTAAGCTTTTGGAAGAGTTCAATATAAAGCTGTTAGCCTAAGCCTGGCATATAGTGACATGTTTTATTAGTTATTAATTTTGATTTGTAAAAGCTTGTAGTCTTTTTGTTAAGGTTATTTATATTTTGATATATATGTTTCAATATGAAAATATGTAATGTAAGCATGCTTTCAGCTGACAGACATGAAGGGAGTAGACAAGAATGAACTCCAAAGAGGCAGCGGCATAAAAATTCTTTAAAAAATGAGCATGTGTGTTATAGCTTCAGCCTCCTTCTAGGATTGGGAGGTTGACTGGAGAAACTGCAGAGAACGTTCTAGAGGACGGGCTGGACGTGGCTGTTCTGATTTCTGTATTGTCTTTTGCACCTTGGCTGAGTTTGTCATTAGTCTCTCAAGAACTGGACTCAACTTTGGAATTTTTAGCTTATAACAGACAAGAAGGTGGACCTCACTATAATTTTAGCCAGCTCTGTCTTTGCTAGGAAGACCCTTCTTACTTTCCATACTTGACAACAGGGATAACATCAGCTGGTCTTGCTGGTTCTGGCCTCGAGACTCTGGAGATGTGGGCAGCTGTAATTGCGCGGCGTGGGGGAGGAGCCTCACCGAGAAGGCCCCGCCCCTGGCACAGGGAGGCGGGGCCGGGTTAGCCTGCACTTCTTTGGGCCCTGGTTCCCTGAACCTGCTGAGTCCTGCAGATCTTGATGCCTTGGAGGCTGAGAGCAGGTGCACCCACCCTTTTCCTCTCACTGAGACTTTTCCGGACTAGTCCGTTTTCTTTCTCTCTGTGATTGACCGCGGCTCCGCCCGCCTGCCACTGGCACAGGAGCTTTTCGGTGATTCATGCTAACAACTATTAATAGGACTCATTATTTCCTGGGAAACCGACAGGATGATGCTCCTTCTTGTCTTCTCCTTTCAGCGCGCAATTGATTCCTCTTCACCATATTAAGTGGCAGCCGTTTAAATCATATTGATGTCCACAGTTCACAGAGATGCCTCTGATGTCTTGCGTGTGCACAAATTAAATATGGGAGCAGGACTCCTGAGCTTGCCATTTAACTTTTTTTTTGGTGTGTTTTGGGCTGAGGAGGAGCGCAGGGTGAGGAGGGAGGCGCTTTGTGTTCTGCTTTGAAGCACTGACTTGTGCGTGGAGCCTGTTTGCATAGCCAAGTCTTCTGGGTATGCATTTAAAAAACTCATTTACTAGAAGTCTGGGTATGTCTCTTATTTCTCAGTTATTTGAGAACAAATCCTATGCCCCGATGAATTGAGAGGTTTTTTTTTTTTTTTTTTTTTTTTTGTCTTTTTGAGACAGGGTCTCACTGTGCAGTTCAGGCTGGCCTTGAGCTCACTTTTTGTGGCCCAGGCTGGTCTCGAACTCGCACCGATCCTCCTGCCTCAGCCTCCCGAGTGCTGGGATTACAAGCGTGAGCCACCACGCCCGGCTAATTGAGAGGGTTTTGCAAGGGCTGGCAGTTGCTGGACTGTTCTAGACGGCTACTGGATTCTGTTGTAAGTGCATATGTACTGGATGTGGACAGGAAAAGAAGACAAGGTCCACGTGTGCTTGGGAGGAGAAAACAAGGTTCAGGACGAGTCAGCCTTGGGGCTGTGCATGTGCTCAGAGGGAGAGTGCTTTCCTTACATGTTTAAGCCCGGGAGTTTGATCCCCAGCACTGCAGACAGACAGCTTGGGGTGAGGGAAGGAAAAGGGGCAAGTTAGCTCTAGAGAGAGGGGCTTTAGAGTGTGGGCCTGCAGAGCAGCAGTTTGCTCATATGCTCGGGGAGCAGTGTGTTTGCAAAAGGGGATGCTGTGAGCTATCCTTTCCTGTCTTAGGAAGTGTTAACTTCTTGTGCTTTCCACAGGGTCTCCAGCTGCTTGATGAGTCAGAGCAACCACGGAGGCCAAGGTGGCCCTGTGCGCCAGGTGTGCATGCATGCCCTTTTGTGTGGCCCATGGCAGATGGCCGCTCCTGCATGAGCCTGTGTATTGAAACTTGCTAGTATTTGAGAATTCCTCTGGCCTGGGTGGGAGTTACTGATTGCCAAGTACAGCCCAAAACCACACAGAGAGGGAAAATTTTCCCAAGGACTGATGTGTAATGGTTTTGAAAAGTAGACTGGAGCTGAGTAAAATAGCAAAGAGTAGGAGCTAATCTGGTGATTACTTCCCTCGCACCCGGTAAGTGAGTTGGCAGACTAAGTCTCTGCCGATGGCACACCTGATTGATTGATTTAACATTACAGCTTCCCCTAAACCTGGAGGAGCTATAATTGTTGCTGGAGGTGGCTGTCAGCTTCACACTGGGTGAGTGACTGGTGTCTGAGAGACCCCTGTGGGGCTGGTGCTGGCTCAGTGGGAGAGGGCTCCCTTCTGCTGCACTGCTGTGTTGCCTGGGTGACCCCCGGGAGGGCAGGTAGGGAAGGGCTTTAGGGTTATTGTGTAAGCAGCACACACATTATATCCATTTTTTTTTTTCTATATTTACCCTTGCTTTAGAGCTTCTGGTCTTAGGGACATACAGGAAAGCTTGGGTGAGCCTCTGAGCATGACAAAGTGTCTTTTTGGCCATCCTTCTCATGTGACATTTCCTTTTCCTTTGTTTGCAGTGAACCCTGAGCCTGGCACAAGCTGCATTCCTGTTCTACCACTGAGCTGCAGGCCAGCTTCTGTAATTTGGAATTTTTTATTTTATTTTGCAGAGGAAAAAATCCCCCCAAAATAACAAGGATAAAGACAAAAGCAAAGCATTGTAGAACAATAACAACAAAATGATGCAGAATTTTAAAATAACAGGAAATTAAAGACTGGCGAGATAGTTCCTAGGACTAAGCTCCTGCTTAGGCAAGCACAGGCACTGGGATTCGACCTCTGGCACCGCATGCTGTGCTGCCCCACTCTATGAGCTGGTCACCGTGTCCAGGAGTGGTGGCGTGTGCCTGTATCCCAGTGTGGGGGTTGCTGAAAATAGGAGCGTCACTGTGAGTATGAGCTGCCCAGTGAGACCCAGTATCAAATAATAATGAAAGAAAGAACAAGAAATTAACAGTGTTTGTTATATTACATATTGTTATTATCAAATTTATTGCTCAGAGCCTGCAAGGTAGCTCAGTGGTCTAAAACGCCTGCTTAGGCAAGTTTAGGCCACCACAGGGACTGCAGTTTGATCCCTGCCACCACATGCTATGCCAGCCCCACCCCCAGGGCAGGCTGAGTCAGCCATAACATAAATAAATAAAGTTTAAAAAATTGTTGCTCAGACTATCAGATATAGGCATGCAAGAATAACTAAACAATTAAAACATCAGGGAGAGATAGCTCAGTAGAATAAGCACTTGCCTGGTAAGGGTAAGGGCCTGAATTCCCAGTTCCACAAAGCAAGCAAGCAAACAAACAAACAGTTAAAACATTAACTCTTCCTTTTCATAAACCTTGAATTTCTTTCCATGTCCTTTTAAAAATATTATTTCAAATAATAATAGATTAGACATAATAGTATAATAATAGATAAGACATTAGAAACAATGCACATTAAAAAAACAAGATGAAAGATATTCAACAATGGTTGTCATGTTGAACCTTCCAGATTTTGTTCATTCTTTGAGGTCCTTACGTTAGGGACATAATATGGTGATTACACATGTGGGTCTGATTTATTTCCCTTGTGAGTGTGGTCTCTAGTTGCATCCATTTACCTATAAAAGCCTCAAGTTTTTCTTTATAGCTGAGTAATACTCCATTGTATAAAAATACCACATCTTTTTATCCATTCCTCAGTTGGTGGGCATTTGGTTGTTTCCAAGATTTAGCTATGATAAACTGTGCTGTTTGCACACATATCACTGTGGTGCGGTGTTTTCAGTTCTTCAGGAAAAAATACTCAGAAAAGGAACAGCTGCAGCGAATAGGACTTCTAATCTTAGTTTTCTGAGGAGTCTCCACACTGATTTCCATAGAGATTGTACTGGTCTATATTCTTACCAACAGTGGAGAAGGGTTCCTTTCTCACTACAGCCTTTCTAGCATTTTGTTATTACCTGATTTCTTCATGATAGCCATTCTTTCTGAGATGAGATGGAATCTCAGTATTGTTTTAATTTCAATTTCTGAAATGACCAATGCTGAGGAACATTTTTTCATGTACTTATTTGCAATTTGTATTTCTTTCTTTAAGAAGTATGTATTCTGGCATTTTAAAAATTGGCTTACTGTATAAGGGCAAAGGGTTTCATTATTTATTTGGGCAGAGTTTCAGTGAGCAAAATGTGTCCCACAAAAAGCACACACCATTCATAATACCTTCAGGGGACCTTTAGGGATATCGAAAGACAGAAGAACGGAGTCAGTCTCTTTGTCATGTGCCTGTGGTGTGCGCCTGTCCAAAATGAAACATAAAGTGGAATGGAATGGAATGGAATGGAATGGAATAAAAAATGGACTTGAGAGCATCACTTGGTGAAGCTGCTGGTTTCAGTCCCCTTGCTCCCACTCCTGGCTGGAATTGGGCACACAAACTCTCACACCCTCTGACATCAGAGCCCCTGCTTCTCTGATCTTCAACTTCAGGCTGACACCTGGAAACCCTAGGGGTTTTCTTGGTTCTCCAGCTCACATGGGCAAATTGTGGAAATTCTTGGTCTTCATAATTAGTTCCTATCATTAACCTTCTCCTATCTATCCAAGATAGCTGAACTTTAAAACAGTACTAACTTCTATGACCTTCCATACCACAGACCCCACTCTACAAACTAGGCAGAGACAGAGACCACATCCAAGCCATTTTTTTTTTAAACCAGTTGCTTTATTTTTTTCTTAAAGAATTTATTTTATTTATTTATTTTTTTCTTGTTTCAGAACCTTTGTTTGTTTATTCACTCATTTTTATGGCCGGCTCAGCCCACCCCAATGGCAGGGCTGGTGTAGCATGTGGTGCTGGCGATTGAACCATGGTCACTGAAGCCGCCCAAGCTTTCCCAAGCAGACTCTTTAGACCACTGAGCCATCCTGCCGGACCCTAACCAGTTGCTTTAAGTGGTGCTGGACCCCATCAGAATTCCTGATAAACAAGTGCTCTAATGACTGACCTCATGCAGCTTACAAATATAAATACTCCTGCCATGTTTTCTAAACCACAGAACACATTTTCAATATTCCCTGTGATTTTCCAGATTAAATTCCTAGTTAACCATAAATATCTGTAATTTTCTTTGTTCCAGGCTGGGCTGATTTTAATCCCAGGTCAACAAAATATAAATTCTGTGAGGCAGAGACAGAGTCCTCTTTCCTACTGCATCCCTTAAAGCTAGAAAGATGCTGTCTGGTTAATAAATATTTGTGAAGTAAATAAATTTTGTAAATAGGAAACTGAAGTGCAAATAGTTTAAATAATTAAATAATATATTCAGAGTTATTTCAATACAAGGAGTGAAGCTGTTTATAAATAAATCAGGTCTACCAGGATATAAGAGAACCTGTGCTGTAATATCCTATAACTCAGAGGTGTCCCAAATTTTCTGGTCAAGGAGATTATGGGACCTCAGAGGAAAGCGATGAATGAACTATAGTGCGTCTAATGAGAGTCAACCAGAGAAAAACATTCTCTCAGGCTTTCACAGAAAGCAAAATGGCCAAGCAATGGCCGTGACTTGTCCTGAAGGCTGACACTAACAACAGTTCTACAAAGTACTGTCCTTGGTCCCAAACTTAATCCTGAGGGGATTTGACCCTGGAAGATACAAAAAAATGAATGTTTTTTTTATACAGGTCTTGCTTCGACTTGCCCTTGACCACCCAGCAAGAAAAAAAAAAAAAATGCTTAATTACAATGGATGAAACGCAGAGCTGGATTGGTGAGATGAGCTTTAGGAGGCTTAGATTCAATAGCCTCCAACATTACAAGCTTCACTGGTGGCCCACTGCAATTACAGAACATTTGACTGTGCATGTATCTGCTTGCTGTCAGTCCAAAGAGAATTATATTCTTTTCCTTTTTTTTTTTTTCTAAGCAACATCAATAGGGAGGTGGGTCATGCCCACACACTGTACTCTGTAGAACGATTGTGAGGACAATATGCAATATGTCAACTTTCAAAAAAAAAGAAAGGGGAAAAGAAAAAAAAAGTAATGTTAATTTAGAAGGGTTAATGTTTAATTGTTTGATCAATCTTATATACCTATATGTATTAATCTAAACTGATCTGATGATGAAAATATGTAATATAACCATTGTTAAATTTAAACAATAAAAATATTAAATTAAAAACAAAAATAAATCAGGTCTAACTCAGACTAAAACCATGCAAGGTCTTTGCTGTATACCCTAGTGGGAATGGCCTAAAGCCCAGCCTTCTTTTCACCCGATACAACATAAGTCAACAGGAGTCCAGCAGGGCCTTCTGGGTAGAAGCATCAATGCCTGGGGAATGTATCACCAGGGACAAAATGCCCTGAGCTGAAACTGTCATCTCTGGCATGAGCACACTTTGGTTCTGTGTGTTGTAGAATAATGTCAGTCAGGAAAATACAAATGGATCGTATTTATTGCAAAAGTTTTCAAAGTGTGGTTGCAGATTAGCAAGCTCAGTGTCCCCTGAGAACTTGCCATAGATGCACCCCTAGTTTTCCAAATCAGAAACTCTACCCAGCTAATGTGTTTTAGCCAACCTTGAAGGTGATTCTGATATTCACCAAAATTTGAGCATCACTGTCTTAGTAGACCACAGAAAGGAGAAAACACTGGCAAGTGCTGTCATTTTGTTGTTTTCTCCATTGACACTCCAGTAATAAGAAGGCAAGAAACAGAGGGCTGCAAATCTGTAATCCCAGCACTCAGCAGGCTGAGACAAAAGGATTGCTGTGAACTCAGAGGCAGCCTGGGGTACACAGTGAGTTCAAGGCCATCCTGAACGACATAGTAAGACCGGTCTCAAACCCAAATAATAACAGCAACAATAGTAAAATAATAAAGTGTCATGCAGATTCGGAATGGCAACCTGACAGAATCTCAGTTCTCCTCTTGATGGTGTCCTTTTTTGCAGAGCAGTAGGCTGCAGCCCCAAGGCCCCCATAAATGCAGTGTAGTCAGTTCTAATGATGTCTTTGACCACCCCAGATTTTAATTTCTCAAGACTGTCCTTCAGGCTTGCTTTACCTAAAACAAGCTCAGTTTCCCTGAAAAGAGAGAAAAGAACGCTATTGCTTCCCGTCGTCCACCCCACCCTGCTTTAAAATTGTTTTCTTCTATCCTAGCCCGCTGGCTTTAATTAGGAGGAGTGAAGGCAGCTGCAGACAGGAGACAGCAGGCGGTCTTACAAAATGTGTTCAAGAAACAGCTTTGGATAATCAGAGGTCACCATGCCTCTGTGTCTGTTCTCCTCCTCCTTTCTGGCTTCTTTCCCTTCTTGTTTATCTCAGCATTTACCCCTCATTAGTTTGAAAGACTCCACCAGTTCAGAATCCTGTTGCTATGGACTTGGGGGAGGGGGTCCTGTCTTCGTAAGAGGCTGAGGGCTGGGAAGTCACAACAAATGGAATCACCGTGCCTGCACACGATCAGCTGTAATTAGACTCCTTATAAATATCTATTATATGAATGCATTAGAATGACAGAATCAGGCATGCTTGAATGAATTCAGACTCTGGGCAACAGAGGGGAATTTTTTTGAGCCCAAGAGAAATTTACTGTACTTAAAAGAGCATTAAATATATATTAGTAGGTGAAAAAAGCCAATCTGGAAAAAGACTACATACTTTTTTTATTCTGACTACCTGACATGCTGGAAAAGTCAAAACTATGAAGACTTTAAAAAATCATTGGTTGCTCAGGGTTGAGGGGAGGCAAGGATGAATAGTCCGAGCACAGGTCTTTCAGGATGGTGACAGACTCCACGTAGCACTGTAATGACGGATGGATGTCATTACTCATTTATCAAAACCCATCCACTGTATGCTACCAGCAGCCCTAGTGTAAACGATGAGCTTGGGGAGATAATGATGTGTCACCACAGGTTTATCAACTGTAACAAACGTGCCACTCTGGAGGGGCTGGCCCCAGGGGGATCCTGCGTGTGGGGGGCCACAGAAGTGCTCCACACTTTGCTCTCCACTTTTTGAGAGCCTGCAACTGCTCTAACAATGAACTCTTTACTTTGCATTTTGGCTCAAAAGGTCTGACTTCTAATCCTTCGTGTGGCCTCCATCACAGCCTAGCTGTGCAAATTTGGATAGGTGGTGTGACTTTTCTGAGCCTCACGATACCATGTATAAGATGAAAATAGTGTCCTTAGTAATGTTGCAATGCTTAACTGAAACAGTGAATATAGACACATAATCAATGCTTGGTCAATAAAGAAAAAAATGTAACAACATTATCTGAACACATCATACACAGTACTAATATTATATGTCATAGAAAATAGCATATGTTTACTATATAATAAAATAAACAGCAAATATCATAAAATAGCATAATAACATAAGACTAGGATTCTTGACGCCATTCTGAGGCAGGCACTACTATGTTACTGCTCTGAGAGATACAAGATCTTTCGTCCAACCCAACTCCACTGGCCTGCTGGAAACCTAAGCGTCAGACACCTGGAAGTTGGACATCTGGCTTTTAGGGCCAAAGTGTATCACAGTGTAAGTACTTCAGAGGAAAACAATAAATAACCACATCTTAGCATATATTAATGAACTGTAAAAGCGAAGTCCTACAAGAACAGAGCACAGAATACGTACTTTTGCTGAAAGAGTTAGTAGGAAATTGGGATATATTGTGAAGATTCAGACACTGTCTAAGAACACAGAGCTAGTTTGGAAGGCCAGATGAACAGTCAGGGGAGTTTTTAAGGCAGGGAAAATTAAGAGGGTGAAAGCACCCCAAAAGCAAATTCCAAACACATGTTGAGAGCCTTGCTGGAGCCACCACCTCCTGGGGTGTTTGGGATCTCACTGACCAAAATAGAACTGCAAGGTGGAGGGAAAAGGGTCAAAAATCAGCACACTGACTATGTACATTACATAGTATGGTAAAGAATGTAACACATTCCATAGAAAGAAGCGAAGATGTAGCATGGTGGGGGTAAAGAGTGAGGGATTTTATGTCAAATAGGATGGTCAGGGTGGTGCTAGGAGTGGGAGCGAGGGGACTGAACTCAGCAGCTTCACCAAGTGATGCTCTCAAGTCCATTTCTTATTCCATTCCATTCCATTCCATTCCATTCCATTCCATTCCATTCCATTCCATTCCATTCCATTCCATTCCATTCCACCTTACGTTTCATTTTGGACAGGATCTCATTAAATTGCTTAGGCAGAGCTTGTACCTGAAATCTCCCGCCTTAGCCTCTGGGACCACAGTCCAGTCTAGCTTTTTTCCTTGATAATTCCAATGAAACCATGTAGGAGACAGAATAGTTAGGCAGACTATACCCAAGTTAACCAGTAGTTTAGCATTCTAATTTCAGCTAGAAATATGAAGAATAGGAGAAACTATTTTCTGGACATCTGTTTGATAGGCAAAATAATAATGCAAATAAAGGGCCTCTCTCACTGAGGAGCATTTTCAACATCTACAGCTTTTTGTTTTTCTTTTTAGCCTTTGTTGTAACTCTAAGTCTTGAGGTAGACCAGCTTGTGGGTAAAACTTTTTCATGAGAGGGCAGGACGCACCTTGAGAGAGCAAGCTCCAAACCTTATAGCACATCTGGACTGAGCTTCTTTGTCACCTGCTGCGAGGGCTGGGAGGCAGCTCCTTTACAGAACAGGAACCCAATTGGAGCACCGGGGTCCTCAGCTTCTGTCTTCTTTAGCTCGCTTGTCATGACTGCCAACTGAATTGGCTTGAGAGATGTCTAGGAGATGAGTGGGGCACACTTGGGGGGCATCTCGGAGGGTCACAGGGCATGACCCCAGGGACTATGTCCTCCTGTGCCCACTAGCTCTGCTTTGTCCAGCCCCCACCATGCTCACAGGTGTACGGAGAATCTTGTGCCACCTGCACCCTCAAATATCAGGCACTCTTTTGAGAGAGACATAGAACTCTTTCACCCTCATTCATGTGAATTTTTAGTTAATGGCTTTGTCTTTTCTTTGTGAGTTGTTTACAGGTCTCATCTCTTAGGCATAAATGACACATAATTAGACTTTTTACTTGTAGTGGGTTTTGATGGAGAGAAGGAAGCAAAAGCATGAGGGCAGGGAGCAGAGGAAAACAATTCTGTGCTTTGTATCCTTTCATAGGGAAAGGACATGGGGTTTGCTGCAGACAGGTCCAACGCTGGATTCTGGCAACTTCACTTAGACTTAGGGCAAATTATTTAACCTTTTTTTGTCATCTGTGGAATGAAAATGCTACTTCTGATAATACTTATTTTACAAGGGTTGGCAGAGGGGAACAAAAGATTCCTGGTCGGATGTCTCCGTTCCATGAGTACCTCTTACCTGTCCTGCCACCTGTATCTGCTGCCTAATTCTCAGAGATAGGCAGCACTTGCTCTGTTTCCTCAGATAAGAAGTATTCTCTGTTCCCTGGGCTTCTGGTTTTACAGCAGAAAGATTTAAGATATGCTAGCTTACACTGAGGTCAGTGCCGCAGCAAACCACCTGCTACCTTTTCCAGGGGTGTTGCATTTCAAAGGGAACTATCACACAGAGAGGCACTCTTTGGACACAAGCTGGACTTGGAGGCAGCTATGGCTAAACTAGGAGACGGTGATGGTGGTGGAGGTGATTTCTGGTGTGGCCAAAACATCCCTGGAAATTCCTTACTGACTTTTATCCTTAGATGCTAGGAAGTGGATATTCATTCATCTTTGTAATTGCTATAGTCCTTGGAAGGTGGGAGAGGGAGCCCTCTCTTTCTACTAAAGGAGGTAGGTAAACAAAACCTTTCTGGGCCTTAACAGGGATGTATTAGTTTTTGCCTATGATGGTGGTGGTAGTAGAGGTGTGTGTGTGATAGAGAGAGACAGTGTGTGTGTGTGTGTCTATATATATACATATATGTGTGTGTGTGTGTGTGTGTGTGTGTGTGTGTGTGTGCTTCTTTCTTGTTATATTAGTGGTGGAAATTGGGGGCTATAGGCCACAAGTGATACATTTGGACATCAGAAACTAGGGAAGCCCCACAAAGAAAGCACATGGGCCAGTCTTAGAGGCAGAGTCAGAGCCCAGAAGGCTGGAAGGGTGCTCCAGGCACAGGGAAGAGCATGAACAAAGGCCCTCCCTGGGAAGCATTTGGCCCTGCATGGGAGGGAAGCCCTGAAGCTTGCACAGAGCTGCTGACCTCTGGTCCTGGGTTCCAGTCCCTACCTGATCCCTTCTGGGGCCTCTTGAACTTCTGAATCAACACAATTCATTGTCTTAAAGGACAAACTCAGTGTCCTTCCTTTACCAGAATGCAACACTCTAAGTGCTGGGTCCCAAACAACCGAGGCGGGGTGAGGCTCCATGTCCACACTTGCCTTTTTGAGAGGCAAATGGAATCTGCTTGGCCTCCGGGTAGTTTAACCTCTGTGATTGTTTTGTCCATTTGCTATAAATGACTATCTCTAGCACTTGGTTAATTATGTGATTACAGCACCCGGTGACAAGGAGAAAATTAAAAATCTATGCTGCATTTTCTAGAACACTTTATTGCTCTATGCAAAAGAGGGCAAATGCAATTTAGTTGAGCGGCAGTGAACATGAGCTGCTTCCTGCCCCTCATTTCAGCCCCTCCCTCAGCCTCCCCTGGAGAAAAGTATGATGACTGTTGACTAAAGCAAGGAAGGGAGCAGGTGCAGAAGAGGAGGAGGATTCGTCATTTCTCTGATGATTCTGAGCAGCACGGCCTGCAGAGGGCGCGCCCAGCCAGAGCTTTCCCCGTGCCTTCATTGAGGACCAGTTGGTGGTGGGCTTCTGGCAAGTGCGCCCATGGCTTCAGCTTGGGTGTAGCGCTTGACCTGCATTTCTTATTCCCCATCTGGTGTGCTTATGCATTTTCTTAGAATTCCAAGGAGCAGTTGGGGCAAAGCACTGCTGTTGTGGGCCGAATACCATTCTTGGAGCCAAGTGGCCCAGGGTCACCTCTCAACTCTGCCACTTGTACCTGACGTGGGACAGTAGTTTCAGCTTTAGTTTCCTCAATTGTAATATGAGGATTTTGAAGCACCATTTCCTCCCACCTCTGAAATCAGGGTGCCTTTATATGGGGCAGTGTCGTAGCATCTGTCAGAGTTTAACTTACTCATGCACTTTTGCGATCCATAAAGGAATAATGGGTCTGAGAATTGGTATCTTGGACTCTGCCAGATGGCAGACTTCTTGCAGAGGTTGGAAGGGGGCATGTGCCTTCGGTGAGTCTCTATAACTTTGCTTGACCTTCTGGAGTCTGAACTCTAGCCTTGGCTCTCTTGTGCCATTTGGACAAGTGATGAGAACTTGACCTCTTCTTGGAATGGCTTCCAGGATTCCATAGGAATGATCAGTCCAGAGCTGAGGACTAAACAAGGCTTCAGTGTCAGGATTATCTGCCTTGCCTCTATATGCTTGGGCATATACATCTGTAGATGTAAAGATTTGTGGGGTTATCACTTGATAGCTGGTGGGGCTTACAGTTTGTGGACAGGAGCAGTGTCTATGGTACTTCAAGTTATTTCTGAACAACAGAAATTTATGTCTCCTAGTTTGCGAGGCTAGGAAGCCCAGGGTCACTGCAGGTGCAATGTCTGGTGAGGACCTGATCCCTGCTTCCAGGATAGCACTTCGTTGCTGAGTCCTCATGGGGTGTGAAGGTGGAAAAGGGCGATTCCACTCGGCAAATCTTTTGACAAAGATCCCAACCTTATCCACGAGGCCCTCACGTTTGTGACCTACTCACCTCCGGGAGCTCCATCCATTAACACTGGAAATTTGGTGTAAAAGCATGCATTTGGGGGTCACACTTGGAGAGCGGCACGTGGACACAACGATGTCACTGTAATGTACAGTAGGACACGTGGTCATTGGAAGTATAAAAGACTCATTGTGAAGAGAAAGGATATCAGCAGTTTCAAGCAATGAAACTTGAAGACTGGAGACTTAAATTCAGAAATAGAGAAACGCAGGAAATAGACAATGGGACACAACAAGAAAGAACAGGAGTGCCACCGAGGGGGCAGTTACCTCCATGGACTTCAGAGTGTTTGCGGGCTGGGAGTGGCGAAGGTGTGCGGGCTAGAGGGGCGCACGAGGACACGTGGGAGCACGTCAGCAGCAGCACCCGCCCACCTGCTCGGGCCACGCTCCTTGGTGCCTTCCCAGGTCTTCTCTTCCCTGGTGCCTACATGTGACCCGAGTGCGCATTCTGTTAATCTCACCTTGCACATGCCACGAAGTAGATTCTAGTCCCTCTCTGTTTCTGCCTAATATATATATATATATAT
>PVJA010035707.1:0-21643 GCA_004027025.1 Myocastor coypus | reverse complement strand
CTAAAATTATGTTTGGAATACATGTCACTCTTGTCTTTTTGATATGTACTGCTCCTGGTGTAAACTCAGTTACTGTCATTCTCTCAAGAGTAGTACTTGAAAATAAGAGACTGGGCCAAAAACCATATTCTTGACAGGCTACAGTTTTGTATCTCCTTGAATTTCCAAATATCTGTGTCAAAATTGTGTAACTGCTTATATCACATTGTATGGAAAGTTATCAGAATATCAATGATGGTCAGAAAATATCATTTCCAAGCTAAGTCAAAGATATTTGATACTCAGAAAGCCAGTGATGATAAGCACAGTACCTGTGTTATAGAGTAATAGTATCACAAAGCTTTTCTGCTGGAGGGTTGAGAATGTAAGTTAAGAGACCGACAATTGGAGAAAAAGAAGGGCTATAAGGATAGTCAATATTTTGGCCCTAGCCCTTCAAGGTCAATAAAGACCCAGGATATAAGAGAACCTGTGCTGTAATATCCTATAACTCAGAGGTGTCCCAAATTTCCTGGTCAAGGAGATTATGGGACCTCAGAGGAAAGGGATGAATGAACTTGCAGTGCGTCTAAGGAGAGTCACCCAGAGAAAAACATTCTCTCAGGCTTTCACAGAAAGCAAAATGGCCAAGCAATGGCCGTGACTCGTCCCGAAGGCTGACACTAACAACAGTTCTACAAAGTACTGTCTATGGTCTCAAACTTAATCCTGAGGGGATTTGACCCTGGAAGATACCAAAAATAAATAAATAAATAAAAAATGAATGTTTAGTTATACAGGTCTTGCTTCGACTTGCCCTTGACCACCCAGCAAAAAAAAAAAAACAAAAAATCCTTAATTACAATGCATGGAACACAGAGCTAGATTGGTGAGATGAGCTTTAGGAGGCTTAGATTCAATAGCCTACGACATCACAAGCTTCACTGGTGGCATACTGCAATTGCAAAACCTTTGACTGTGTATGTATCTGCTTCCTCTTAGTCCAAAGAGAAGTATATTCTTTCCTTTTTTTTTCTTTTTTTCTTTCTTTCTTTTTTCTATGCAACATCAATAGGGAGGCGAGTCATGCCCACACACTGCACTCTATAGAATGATTGTGAGGACAACATGCAATATGTCAACTTTCAAAGAAAAGAAGGGGGAAAAGAAAAAAAAAAGTAATGTGGATTTAGAAAGGTTCATGTTTAATTGTTTGATCAATCTTATATACCTATATGTATTAATCTAAACTGATCTGATGATGAAAATATGTAATATAACCATTGTTAAATTTAAACAATAAAAAAATTGGAAAAAAATAATAAAAAAAGAAGGTCCAGCAACAAGAAATGAAGAAATTTACTAATTTCTGTAAAGCAACAGCAAACGCCAGCTCAGGAATTTGTCTGTGACTATTAATACCTACTATGTCCCCTGATTTGTTTTGTATCTTCAAATTCTTTGTGTTCTGTGATGCCCTGTCACATTGTAAGAAAAGTAGAGTCTTAGGACACACGGTGCTCTGACAGTTTGGTTCCCTGAATACTTTGATTTCCCCAAACCTACTGAACTGAGAAAATGGCTGAGCTGAAACCTGTAAAAGCATGTCTAAGCCATAAGCAAGTGATCATATTAAATGGAATTAAACTGTGGTACTAGGTTACCTCTTCTTTTGAATGTCTTCCTCTAATGATGGTTAGCATTACAAGGACAACTGTTATTTCTTTCTCCTATATTTTGTAGAAAGCAACTCAACTTTTAGAGTTCAGGAGTATAATTTTTTTCCAGAAATAATGCAATAGAATCTGAACTGGAAGTTGTCTGAGTTGGTTTTAATAAATTACTAAATATTTATGGCATCTTCCTTTTGAGACAAGGTTTGCCCATTGCCCATCACTTTTTTAAGGGCTATGGGGAGAGAGAGAGAGATAGAGAGAGAGAGAGAGAGAGAGAGAGAGAGAGAGAGAGAGAGAGAGAGAGAGAGAGAGAGAGATACCTGCATGCTAGAAGGCATTAAAGAAGATTGTACATGAGCTTAACTTTGGTTCGCTCAATCTGCCTTGCACATGCCTGCCCTTCAGGACACTTTCAGAACACAACACATCCAGATTCTTTGCAGTATGGAGCTGAGCACTTTTATATGTGGATAAGTAGACTTGGCCCAAAATGACTTACATCAAGCTATGACATTTATAGTCGACAGAATAAGAGGACATTTCTAGATGTAAATCATATATATATATATATATATATATATATATATATATGGTAACAGTAAGATATATATTTATATGTATCATATATATATATATATATATATATATATATATATATATATATAACTGTTTAATTTATAAGGAGCTTTATATCTGAGCAAGATTTTCTCAAAGTAACATTTTTAAAAACTGATTCAAAATTAGATTTGGGGTTTAACTTCCTAAGGCAATCAGCATGTACAAAGAGAAAAATTCTGAATATTCATGCTGGTAGCTTGGAGTCTGTAATTTACAGTATCTAGGTTATAGATTTTTAAAAGAAAAGAATTCAGATGTGATCTAGATGCACTCATCTCTAAGGCTCTCTTCCAAAAGACTGCTTCTAATGTTACCCTTTTATTCTGCATTCATAATTTTGAAATATCATTAGTGGGCCTAAATGTCTGAATTCACCTTTGTATTTAATGTTCAAGGTAATATTTATACTTAATCTGTGTATATCTGAAATGATGTGATGGAGTTTTAGACAAATTATGTAATTCTCTCTCCAACAAACCTTTCATTTTTCCCCCTTTTGGGAGGTAAGGATGGATATTTTAAGTTTTAATTTTTAAATACTTTAATTATTATGCTTTTGACATACATAATGAGTATACTCATTATAGGGAATTTGTACTTGTATATATTTGAATTTTTCCCATTCTAGTCCTTTCCCTTTAATTCTTCTTGTCTTCTCCTTTTACAAAACGTTTGCATCTCAATAATCTTTATTTATGTTGTATATCCTTCAATTAAATAAACACATCTCTGTCACATGAGTATTGGTAGTATTCATCAGTTGGAGATGTCATTCGTGTTTACTGGGCTATGAATAGCTCATATAAGTAGTAATTACTGGGCTTATATAGAGAACAGCTGAGTGTCCATGGTAAAGCTGTATACTGAGCTTGCTAAATTCCTAATAATCATTCAATCTTCATTTCTCACAGATCTCTTCCTGTCTTTCATACATTTCTAATCAATCATACAATTTTTCAAGTCTTCTTCGAAACTAGCCTCATTTTACTATCTTTCCTGCCTAGCAAGTCTTTGCTAGGCTGCTACTGACAGTATCTTTCAAGAGTCTACTATGTAGCCTGTTTCCCTCTTTCCTCTTTCTACCAGTCACTCCTAATGCTGCTGGATTTTTGCATTAGTGCTCTCCTATTTTTAAGTTTTCACTAGGGTCCAGCTGCTGCCTTTAGTAAACAACTACATAACATAGACATCATTTTTCTAGGCGAAAATCTTGTTCTTACTTTGGATTCTTCTAGAAGCTAATGCTGAGTCAAAAGTTGAAGCACAAATCAATTTTTGGGAATGCAGTTCTAGGGAACACAAATTACAGAATGAGCAAATGAAAGCAGGAAGGGAAAACCATGACGGAGAATACAAATCAATGGAGTTGCATTTGCTGTTTCCTACTGATACTCTAGAATGTGAATCTCACGTTTATTTCCCCAAGCCCAAGCCAGCCAGCATACCCAGTGTGAAGTACAGAGAAGACAGGAGGCAATGTTCAGAGTCCAGATACCAAGGCACCTATTAATCATTTCCTATCTAATCCTAGTAGACTCCTCCTAAGTCGCCTTAATCATCTGTTCCACTCGTATCAGGCCTTCTCCTGCCCCATGAAATTCTCCAGACATGATGAATATTTCCTCCAATCCGTGATTACATGCATTGTACTCCGCTGGTCCCCTTCTTTGCCCACCAAACCTAATTTAAATGCCACCTACTGACAAAAGACTTTTCTTTCATATAGCTAGCTCCTTTTTGACACCTCATACTATCAAACGATACTTGTGTCCTGCAAAGTGCCAAAAATGTAGGAGTAAAGAACAGTAAAAGTTAGAATGGTGCCTGGCACGAAGGGATTGCTATAGAATGCCTACTCTCATTATTTGTCATTATTTAAGCTTCAACTGGAAAGGTTTTAAAGACGCAGATCTGCAGCTTGGACGACACAGATCTGCAGCTTGGACTCCCAGAGATTCTGGTGGAAAGCCTGGGCTATAGGAGTCTAGATTTGACAATAATCACGGGAGGTGCATCTATTGTTGTGTGGCTCAAGGAAAGGCGATGAGATCTCCAAGGGTCACCTGTTTTAAAGAACTCTTTACACTTCTAGTAGTGGTCAAGTTCTAACAAATAAATGGTCACCCCACCTGTGGGCTTCATTCTGAGGTCACTACACTTCAGAAAAGATGGTATTAGGATTGTATGCAACATAAAGATTTCAGAGAAGTTATGAAGAAAGAAGTAGAAATGATGACAATTATTATGGCAATTCTCTACTTGCTAACCTGTGTTCCACTGTAGCAATTCCTGGTGAGCAGGGAAGAGGAATTAAGCGAGCCTATTAATATTACTTACCATCATTTTAGAAAATGGAATGTAAATCATGATTCAGTACTGTAGTGAAAGTGCAGAATTTCAAACATGTCATTTCATATGCGGTGTTGACGCATGCCTTCTGGGATAAAACCAAGACGATAATGAATCATGGCTGGCTTTTTAGTAAGTTACAGCTCTTTGCAGTAATGTGGTAATTGGAAGTGACACTGAAGATCTGTGTGTTTATTCTGGGTTGCCATGTTGTGGTTCTGCTGCAAACTGAGAAATACTAAACACATCAAATGTATGTGTCAAGTTAATTTCCCGCTCCTCTTGCCTCAGGCTGATTAGCACAAAGTAAATTTCCAACTAATATACTCAAGATGTTAGAAAGCAATATAGAAATGCTATGTATGGATTCTACTAATTATGAATTTTAAAATCCAAGATCTTTGAATAATTTTAATGTTCAAATACCCTGTGACTTCACACTTGCTGAGAGTTTGAAAGCAGTGGTTCTTTTTCTAACTTTAGCACTGCGATGGTTTATTTTGATATGTTCAAATTGCAAATGAAAATAAGCACGTTCAGAAGTGGCACAAATATGAAGACAACAATTTAGAAAACTGTTTTAATAAGAATTAAGAGTGAACCAACATGTTGAAGCTAACATTAGGCACTGTAGAGTCATCAGAGATTCACACAGTATCAGAGAAAACATAGAGACTTTGTTTTTGTTTTGTTTGGTTTGGTTTTGTTTTCACCATCTGGATGGCCCTTTTATAAGTATGTCCTTAAGTATCAATGTTCTATCAGAAGAATTACTTTGGGTACAGAAAAAAAATCATAAAGTGTTCTATAGAAAAGTGCATTTTTCTTTTATTAAAATAAAATATGAATAGAAAAGACTTTGTTTAATGCAGTTGATTGAGGGGCAAACCTACTACTACGCTGTAGCTTTCTATACAGACAGTGCTTGATAGGCTTAGAAATCTAAAGACATGGATAGTTAACAAAGTTACTCTTGTAATAAGGAATTCCAGGAAGAAATATTTCTATTGGACCTAACAGTATGTTGAGCCTGGAGGAAACTTAGGTTCTGCTTTTTTGTTCTTTGGGGTTTTTTTTAGAAGAGGACAGAAGACAGACATAGTGAAGGAAGACCTACAAACGTAACAATAGTCAAAAATAATAACTCAGTGTATGAGGGAATATTCCACTTTCACTTGAAAGTGGGTAGGAAATGAACAAGACACAGTGTATAATCAACTTTACTTATTTGCGTGGCCATCACAGTTTGACAACTAAAAAAATGCTAGGGGAAAACAGTATTCCTAGAAGAAGCCAACTGTTCCATCTTAGTATACTTAGGAATGCACAATAATGCTATGGGGCTGATTTCTATTCTGAAATTAATTATTTATTCTTTTAAATATTATATTATTGCCAGCTCAGCCTGCCCTAGGGTTGGGACTGATGCAACATGTGGTGTCAGGGATCAAACCATGGTCCCTGTGGTTGTGTAAGCTTTCCTAAGCAGGTACTTTAAACCACTGAGCCATCTCTCCAGCTCTGTTCTTACATTTTTAGATGGGAAATTGAAAAGGCAAATTAGTGACCTCAGTTTTTCTTCACTAGGGAAGTTAAAACAGATCCTTGAAGTCTCAAGGAGACTTTGAGTAGAAAGCTAGTCTGATTAAGTGATATTTTATTAAATTTAATAACACCATTCAAGGAAACCAAGTTAATATGTCAGTGAATTAAAATAGCCTTAAGCAGTTAAGAATAAACTTTTATGTAGTTTTAAAGTGGCATATATATTACAATATTGAAAAAATTTCATTCAAGATTTATATTTGAACATAAATATCATGTAACCTTTATAATATATACCTTTATTAAAATTAAGTATATTTTAATAATAAATTGTTACCTTTTAATTTGTGTTGAAGAAATGGGTGAGACTGTGCATGTCGAAGGATAACATTTACAATATACATATTAGCAGCCATAAGAACTTAAAATAGTAATACGGCAACCACATTAGCCAGTAGTTAAAAATAGTCTTTAAGGTCACTGATACAGCTTAATTTAATATCATCTCTGCCTCTTAGTAGGTATTTGATCTTTGGTAAATTATTTAACATCTCTGAGACTGAGTGTATTCATGTATAAAATGGGGATATTAATATCAAATGAGGTTGTGAAGATTCTATAACAGAAAACCTATAAAATATACTAATGCTACAAAATTATAAACTATTCCAATTGTCAGCAATTAATAATGGACCATTTTACTCCACAGAAGACACTAAAATCCTTTAAACAACTCTAGATTTAATGAAATGTAGACATCCAGTCTTATTTCTTGTCTCTCAAAATCAGTAGGGTTTATGAGCAAATGAGTTCTGGACCCAGTCTGGAGGTGGTATGCGTCCCACTGGCTATACACTTAATAAAGCTAATTACCCACATTTAAAAGACACCCTTTGTGTCAGGTCACAACCTGTCTATGTTTCCCTCTCACAGCCCCCTCCAGAGAGATTTCTCCATAGGAACGATTAATAATGCCTTTTCCTTGCACTCTCTTACTTTTGCTTCTGTATTCTCTTTTCTAATTTATGTTGGCTCAGCAAGAAAACAATTAACTCTGCATTGGACACTAAAGTACTTTAAGGGACCAAACATATGGAAAAATACAGATATCTATGAAGGGAACATACATTTTATCTCCATTTTCTTATCCTGCAAGGGATCAGAAAGTTAATGGTGAGGATTTTTACCTAAGCAATGCTGTGAAAGATTTATTTTAGATTTAGTGACTGATAAGAAATACAACAAAGGTGGTAAGTACAGTATAACTTATTTATATAGTCTGCATATAGACATTAATAAGCAAGTATGCTGATACTGAACCATCAGTAGCAAGGTTTTGATTGTCACAATGCTTTTTCTTTATCATGGATGGGCAGAGAACTACATTTGAACTGCACTTGATAGAGAAATGCACACTAAGACCCATGTAGGTAAGATGTGATCAATATGTCTTCAATATAAGAAGGAAAAGAAAAATAGACTGTCACAAATCAGAAATAAATATTACAGCATGAGTCCCCAAGCTCAACCTCATGACCTTCTACTTGAGGCATTCATCAAGAAGAAAGTAGTTTGCCATGAAACTAGCTCTCAGCTTCTTCTCCAAATGTCTCCTGAACTCTGACAATCAGATCAGGGGTAGAAATGCAGTTTAATGGTAGAGGAGGTGTGTTGGTTGTTCATGGCCCTGAAATAAATCCCCAGAAGACCCCAACTGATTAAAAACTCCTACAAATACTAATTCAATTTCACACATCCTGACATCATTATGGTCAACGTCAGAAAGGTATTTCTGATGAGAAAACTGAGAATAGTTTTGTCAAAGCATGCTTTAATTTGTAAGCTTATATTAGTATCATTTTGGATACAGAGCATTATACTAGACTTTGTGAGAGAATGTTAATCAACAGTAATAATAACATAAATATTTCTTTTCATTTCACATATATATACATATATATATATATATACATATATATATACATATATATGTGTGTGTGAAATGTGTGTTAATATTTTTTAAGAAATATTAACAAATGGCACTTGATTAAAAGTTTTAATTCTTTTAAAATTCTGGTAAGTCTTTTGCTAAGGAAAAAAGAATTGCTACAGGACAACTAAGCATTCCTGCATTAAAATATAAATGCTAGTGAGACTAGAGTTCCAGTGAGATTTTATTGACATGGCATAAGTGACCAAGAATTTGAAGATTATTAAAAAACCAGGTGTTACTGGATAGAAAATTTGTTGAAAATTTGTCATCTACTATGATTCTGCCGTTCATTTTCACTAACAGTCAGCTTTAATCAGAAAAAAGGATTTTACTTAGCGCTGGCTTTTTGTTTGGCTTTGTTTATAATATGTTTTCTACCTTAGACAAACTTATTTTTACTTCACTTTATTGGTATACTTCAATGGTATAAACAATGATGGCATTCATGCTAGAGAATTTGTACCTACAAATGATATATTTTGATTCTTTTTTTTTTCCCTATGTCTCTCCTCTCCACTCAACCTCTCTGTGTTCCACATTCACAGTTTTCCTTCTATTCTCTTTTTATTACTTCCTTTCTTTCCCCTCCCCCTCCCTAGCTTCCCTTCACATCTGAAAATCTTCTTTCCGTTTCCCAACAACCATTACATATTTCGCTATTTGTTTACCCTTTGAGTTTCTTGCAACAGAGAAACACTGTGATATTTATAGATATGTGTCCAGGAGCTGGAGATATAGCTCAGCTAAACACCAGGCTGGCAAGGTGAGGACCTGGATTCAATCTCCAGTACCACATGTCTCATGCTGGTACTGGAACCCCAGAAGAACCATGTGAGCCACTGCAACTGGGCGTGGTGGTGCATGCTTGGAAGGAGGTGGTGCTTTAAGGAGGGCAGTGACAGGAGGAATATGAATGAGGTAGCAAGATCTTCAACCAAATGAATAAAGACATATGTCCAGTTTATTTCACTTAAGACTATGTCATTTTAAGATTTAATAAAAGGACCCCTTTCATTTGGGTAAAAATATCAATGAAGTACAGAAGTGAAGATTTGTGTCTTCATTTTTTCCAGGCTCTCCAAACACAGAATCTTATTCAGGTGAAGAATGGGCATAGCTTGGAGATAAGAATGAACATCAAAGATACAAAGGAATCTCAGCCCAAGGAGGGCCGCAGGTGGATAATCCAGAAGAGGCTATTATCACCCTGTTAAAATTTGTCCAAATGAATCTTAAATTATAAAAAGAGAATAGAATGGAAACATGTCTTTTGTAGATCACAACAGGAAGAAGAGTCAAATAGAGGGGAGAGGAATGGAAGAGAAAAAAAATAAGATGCATTATGTACAGCTATAAATTCCTGCTGGTGAATGTGATTAGGTAGATCAAATACTAATAAAGTTAATTCAATTTTTGTATGTATTTAGTACAGGATCTATAGGGTCTCATTTCACAGATCAGACTCATAGTGATTCTGCTGTTTTCAGCCTTCCAAGTGCTGGGATTATAGGCACCCTCCACCAAGCCCAGTCTCAAAGGCCTTCTCAGCAAGCCCAGGGGGCAGCACCACTGTACTCTGCCTAAGTAGGTGCTTTAGTCTGCTGAGCTATTTGAGCAGCCCTAATAAAGTTAATTTTAAAACATAACTACAAATATTTTCCATGTTGTATATAAAATACTTCGTTGAAAAATCAACATGTGATAGCCCAGCCACCAGGCCCAACAAGTGTGGTAGACCACCCTGGGCCCACCGGACACTCAGTTGACCCAACCCAGCAATCAGGCCTGGCACATGAGTGAGACTGCCTGGAGCCTGCTAGAAACTCTTTCAAAACCCAGCATGTGAGTGGAACTTCATCCACAGCCAGGCCCAGGGTGGAAAACTGCTGCAGAACTCCCCGCAGGAAGACTAGAGACAAGACAAATCCAGCTGATCCAGGAGCAGAACATCTTGGCAGAGTGGCACAGCAGGTTCACCTCCAACAGCTGCAAGAGGAAGAAGTGGAGCACAACACCCAGAACCAAGCCACACTGACCTGGACGAGTTTGAACTTGGTAGATCCAGATCTGGTGCTAAGGTAAGAACCCTACCAAAGCTCTACACCAAAAGTCAGAAGTCAGGGATATACAAAACGACAAAGTGAAGGAGCAAAATGTAATTTCTGGCCCTAAGTACCCCCCTCCAAAAAATACAGGAGAAAATAGCATAGAAGAAATTGGAAATCACACACCTGAAATCTCTGAAATAAAAACATCTGAAGTAAAAACAAAACAAAACAAACAAAAACCTGTAGAAAAGTATAGAGGAAATCAGATCAGAAATAATTTCTGAAATAAAAAAAAGAAATAATACCTGTAAAGAAAGAAGTACTAAGTGCTTCTAAAGAATACACTGATAAAAAATGTTGTAATCCTTGAATGAGCAATACAAAAATTAATAGAATGTACAAAGCAGATTCAAAGTTCTATACAGGAACTTAAAACCTCAATCACAAGCTTGCAAAACTGTTTCAATGAAAGTGAAAGTGCAAATAGACTTTCAGACCTAAATACAGTATTGCAGCTAGTGAAGAGATAATAAAAGATCTCTTAATAACAACTAGGATGCAAGAAAAAAAATTCAACATCTTCCAGATGATGCAAAGATGAAGAAAGTAAGACTAACTGGCATTAATGGAGAAAGAAGGAGTCAATATAAATGATATAAAAAGAATATGGGCAGAAGTAATAGCAGAAAACTTCCAGATTTGGGGAAAGGATTTTACATTCAGAAAACTGAAGCATATAGAACTCCAAATAACATCAACCTAATTAAAACCACATCCAGATATATAATAATCAAGATCCCAGAAATTCAGCACAGGAACAGTATACTAAAAGCCACTAGAGAAAAGAAACAGATCACATTTAAAGGAAAATCTGTTAGAATAATGGCAGATTTCTCTTTACAAACCATTAAGTCATGAAGAGTATGGAGCAAAGTACTTCAAGACTTGCAATAAAACAAATTCCAGCCCAGGTTGCTATACTGTAAAAAACTCTCAAGTTCAATGGAGAAGTGAAATATTTTCAAGACAAAGAACTAAATAATTTCAAACTGAAAAAGCCAACCCTACACAGTTTACTAAAAGATATGCTAGAGAAGGATCAAAATGACCACAACTCCATGAAGGAGAATGGAAAGAACCCACCAAATAGGGCAAACAATTAAACACAGGAGAAGAAGAGGTATACAAAAGCAGTCTTTCAACTATTCTCTTTTATATAGCACCAGAATATGTCCATCAGCATATTCTACAAATGGACTTCTCCTACACCCTAATGGGTCATGATTCTGTCTGGTCCTACAGGGTAGATATCAAAGAAATAACAGTAGTTCAGTCCCACAAGTGAGACCTGGACAACAGTTAAAAGTCATGGACACTGTGTGTATCCACAACATACTAGAACTTTATGTGGTGTGCTATCCCCAAACTGTTAGAAGTTCTGGTCATATATTTGCCATTCCAGTATTTATCTTTTGTTTTACTTTTAGTAGTATTTTTCTACCATGGGAACTTTTTCTTAGTTCATATCTTTGTATATATTAACCTATTTAAATACCATGTGAGTACTCTGAATTTATTATATATGATACATAACATTCTGGCCTGTAAGTTGGACTCATGATTTGATTTGAATTTAGGAATATTATTTTGAAATGTTTAATTTTAATTAATTAAATTTTAATTAATTTTCTTAATATTGTTTAATTATACTTTCTGCTTTATGATTCATACTGTATCTCTGACTTACAATCTACTTATATGACATGGTATGATATTTTCTCCTAGTATTAGAAGCTTTAAAAAGAAATGTATATATATATATATATATACATATATATATATATATATATATATATATACATACATATACATACACACACACACACACACACACACACACAAGAGTGTTGGGATAGATATACAGTTACTTTGTCTTAGTTCATTGAGAATAAAAGTTTGTACTAATATTGTTTAGACAAGAAGGGGAAAAAAAAAGACAAATCAAGATGTAACTGTTACTGCTTTTTTTCTTTTTCCCCAGTGTAGAGATTGAACTCAGGACCTTGTGCTTGTGAGGCAAGCACTGATGCTGCTGCAGTCTGTCCCCAGGTGTCATTGCTAATTACAGTTGGTATTTGTATGTCCCTATCAAGAACCCACTGGATATGTCTATTGGTAAAGAATACAGAGAAATGCTATAGGCTTTATATCTGGTGGGGAATTAGCATTTTCTTGTGATAATGATATCTCTGTATTTTGGTATACATTTCTTATGATCAGATTAGTTTTACGATCATTGGCCACTTTTCCAAGTCAAAGCAAGAAAAGATTCAAAATTAGAATTTCCAAGAAGCATGATACATCACTTCCAGCTAAAATAACCAAACATGTTTTCTATTTCTTAATGCTGGCAGAGTATCACTCTTATTAATGGTAGGAAAGGGACAGAAGAGTTGGGCAACGAGGCTCTGTAGGGTCATTCCAGGCCACGCAGAAAGGGCAGAAAAAGAAAATAAAAATATACTTGGCATCATAGAGTGGCTTACCATGAAGAGATGCAGCAGTCCTGAAATTCTAAATAAAATGTTTTACCGAAACAAAATGTTTAGACAGGCACCACGGAACATGATCAGCTATTTCCAAGACCTTGGTTCAATCAGTCTCAAAAAGCATAATTCTCAAAATCAGAGAGATTTCAGAAAGGTAGCCATTTGAGTTTTTCATATTTAATTATTTTATACTAAAATATTTTCCTTGGGGGCTGGGGAGATAGCTCCAAGTCACAAGCGCCTGCTGGGCAAGTGCAAGGTTGTGAGTTTGAACCCCGGTCCTGAAAAAAAAAAAAAAAAAAAAAAAAAATTTTTCCTTTATTCATATCATGAAATACCCACTACATTCTCTATGTCATTTTGTGAATATACTTTTGTGAAATAATTTTTCATTCAAGTATACTTATGTGACATCTCTTCTAAAACATGCACAGAATGTTTTAATATTTGCTTTCATAAACATAAGCTAATTCATTATCATAGAATATTATCTATTATATATAAATATTCAGTTTGGTGGGAATTATTTCTCTATCATGCAAGAAAAAGAGCTTTCTGTAAACCTAACTGAATAGTTATGTGGTGATTGATAGCACTGATTAATCACAACGTAATGAAGCTATAATTTTACAGTCCTGTACAGAGGACTCCCTCTGATGCAATTATAATGTCCAGATGCACTCTGCTATCTCTGTGTACCTTGAAGGAGAGTTAAGTGGCTACAGTGAGGAGAATGAGAGCTCACAACTATGTAGGTAGAAAAGCCTCTACTGGATTCTCAAAATAATTGTTGGTTTCTCATGAATCTTTCCCCCTCTCTCTTCCATAACAATAAGAAGACAAAGGTTTGTTTGTTTTTTCCAGTTATAGGGTGATCAATACTTCCTCTGCTTCCACCATAAAAGGAGTCATAGTATTCCTATCACAAAAGAGAAAAGTAGTTGTGTCACTATTAGTGTTTCTTGGCTCACTGAAGTGCTTTTCCAAGTGAAAAATAACATGAGAAGTGCGTTAAAATATTCTCTATTCTGAGCTATTGAAACAAATGCCCTTCGTGAGCTTTTTCCTTATTTCATTGGACTCGAACATTTCCCGAGGGAATGATGCAGGGAAAGTGTGAAAAGTCAGTTTAAGTATAATATATATGAAAATATGGGTGTGTTTAGGGTTAAGTTTTATAATACACATTTTTAATTAGAAAAAATCAAAATTGATGACAAACAGGTGGTTTGTGAATTGTGGTGAATTTAAATAAGCAATATCCTTCTTAATCATGATTCTATCTCCAAAGGAAATGAAAGTTCATTTATTTGCTCATTTAGCTGGTGAATGTGAATTATTCAGTTAATATTTTCCAAGAGCTGTACAGTTTTTGGAAAATGTAAAAATAAAAGAAGTGCTATTTACATGATTTTCCATGTAGCAGAGGAAATATAAGGCAGTCCCTACTAAATCCAAAATGCCTTTAAAAAGAAATTGATGGGTGCTCACTATGTATCTCAGATAGCAATATTTCAGTAATTATAGCACCATGCTTTTTATAAGTCTTTTGAGTATGTATATACACCCATATGTTTTAGATAGCTTATAACTGTGCTCTGAAGAACAGTGCTAATGTACTTTATCCTTACTACATTTGAATTATAAACCTTTTTTGCAAAAAGTTAAAAATAGCACTGGTTCCCTTCTTCCACAGTTAAGCTAACCCTCGACAACGGTAATTCTCCACCTTTTGTGAAAGTTGTTCAAGAGAGGAGGGTACTTCATGGGATGACATTTTGCTTTTTTAATGCTCAGTACCTCTTCCATTACAGACAGAAGACAACTGTAATTAATATTTTAAACAAAAGTCACAACATAATTTTTGGCATTTGTTTTAAACTTTTAAGAACTTATTAAGTAGCACTTAGCATTGTTCAGAAACTCTCTTATGCTGAATAGCAATAATCACAGCAAACTTTAAATGAACAATTACCATGTGCCAGATTCCATGATAACCATTTTATATGCGCTTTTCATTTCCCCGGAACCCTGCCACATAAAAATCGTTATTACCTCTTTCACAATAGGGACAATAAGGTTACAAGAGGTTAATGAAGTCAGCGTGTGTGGCTGTCCTGACTTCAAAACCCCGTCTATCACAAAAGCCACCCAGAAAAACTCCAAAAGGAAGAATCCATGCAGCTCCAACTGGAGCCTCCGCGTTATTTTTACCTACATGCCAAACAGTAAGACACATTCAACCATCTTTCACCTTTGCTAGAATTGTATTGCAGAAGCTGACAAGCATTCAGTTTGCCAGATTTAAGTGAGATCATTCCTATGTTCGCTGTTTTCTAAATGCTAAGAAGCCACATGAGGAATAAGGAAGTAGAGACCTTCCACGCACTAGGCAGTTATATCCTGTTTGAACTTGAGAATGTACTCTAAATCAGTTTGGTTTTGTTTTCTTTAGGTGAGAACTGCCTAGATAATGAATATTCTACTGTAACTTCACTTATATTAAAGGGTCTGCTCATCTCTATCAATTTTTGCTGAAGTCACATTTTTTGTTGATAGAAATATATACCAATATACTTTTGCAGTGTCCTCGCCCATATCACTACTGTTTATAAGAAAGAAATGGCTTTTTTATTTTTCTCGATAATATGGGTTTTTTAATCACATGACATATTATATAGATATTAATGAGAATAAATTTTAATATTCATTTCTCTCTAAGAAATACATACATGGGCAATTGATATTGATGGCTATCCATCCTGCTATTTAAAAATAAAAATAAAGCCGGGCGTGGTGGCACATGCCTGTAATCCCAGCACTTGGGAGCCTGAGGCAGGAGAATCAGTGCGAGTTCGAGACCAGCCTGCGCTACAAAAGTGAGTTTAAGGCCAGCTTGAACTGCATAGGGATACCCTGTCTCAAAAAGACAAAAAATTAAAAAAAAATTAAATTAAAATAAAAATAATTTTTTTCAAGGAATGTGGGCTCAGGAAATGTTCATCTAAAGTAATTTAACATGGTAAGGTGCCTCTGTCTCTAAATTCTCTGCTGCTTGTCCAATATTCAACTCCATATCTACCACAATGGTTTCAATACGGGTTGATCATAGATATTTGAGAAATCAATATATCTTGAGTAATATCAATACTGAGCTTCTCTGAATTTTTCATTTTGACTTTGATGTTGTTTGTGACCCAAGTGAATTCATAATAAAGTATTTTTTATTGGAGTTCTCTCTGCAGAACTTTCACTGTACCCAAATTAATTTATTCCCTGGCTGGCTTGCTTTCTTCCTTTCTTCCTTCCTTCCTCCCTTTCCTTCCTTCATTCTTTCCTTCCTTCCTTCCTTCTTTCCTTCCTTCCTTTCCTTTCCTTTCTATATTATTGAATTTTATACACAAAATCATTTGATTTTAAAAATAAACATTAATATAAAAGTAAACATTCTTTTAAACTAAATTGCTTTTGACATCTACTGTACCATTCAAAGGCTTTGCCATCTTATATAATGTTTTCCAAATCTATTATCAAGGGTATAGAAAAGCATTATTTTAGAAATAGAAATGGAGAATTTTTTTCAATTTTTTATTATGAGATGACAAAAGGGTTCCCCAACAAATGTAATTTCACTGCTATTTGGACAAGTCACCAACTTTTATGCAGCAATGTTGGCCTTCTTTTAAGCATTAAGATCATAACAGCTTAGGGAATGCAATAAGCCTGTAACTGTATCTCTCCTAAAGTAATCTATCATTTTTTATACATGTGCACAGCGTTATATCTGTTCACACAAACCCTACTTGTCCTAATCTATTTAGCCCATAAGTCTTCCTTTAAAACTCTGTCCTAGTCTGACCATAAAAACTTTCCAGGAGATCTCCTTAGAATTTCTAGAGCTGGAAAATTTAGAAGTCTAAATTAGGGGTGATAGTATTATCAGATCTCCTGGGTTCAGAGCCAAGTTCTTTCATTAGGAGATCTGTGATCATGACCAAACCAGTTAGCCTCTCTGCCCAGTAAATATATCCATGTGTGAAACAGATACCCAGAAAAAAACAGGGACCTGGATTAATACATGTCAACTGGGGTAGTAAACAGATGTGCTATTTTTAAAAAATGGTAAATGAGTTAGGAAAAATCACAGCTGCCTATAACTGCCACTGTTTAGTTGCTATTATTTTTGAGGTTCTTTTTGTTAATACTCTATGTAGAGGGTTTTACAATAAACATATATCTGAGCCTATGAGCTTGAATACAAATCATATTACCCTTTGGTATTAAAATAAAAGGGTAACTATTAAATCTCTCTCAAAAGAAATTGTTCAGGTATGCTAAAGACTGACTACTGACATCTTCCACCTAAAGAACTATTCACATACAGCATTTCATTTTAGGCTAGCTGAATTGTAAAGTTTGTAGTCTATTTAATGAACCGAGGAAGGCAAAATGAGACAGAACCAGGAAAGAAAAAAGCCGCATAGATCAAATTACCAAAGAAGAATCTAACCAAGAGTGGCATCTTGTATTCTAATTACTGTGCTGTTTCATGGCACACATGACTGAAAAATAATAGAATATAGAAAGGCAACCGGGAAAATAACAGTATCGATAGAGACCCTTCTATTCTCTGCAAAAGCTCAAAGACATCTCTGGAGTGTCAGAGGCATGTCCTTCAATATTTAACTTTTCCACTCTTTCTTCCCCCTTTCAAGTTGAACAATATGTTAATTACCCGATGAAGCATTATAATTACTCTAACAGCTCCACTCTTACTTATAATTACTGCATCAACACTTTCTTTTTCATATGCTTCAATCTATACCTATTACATTGTCATGATGAAGACACATTAACATTATAATACCGTATAATTAGCTGATGAGCAATTAAATTATTCCACAGCTCTTGCTCCTCTTTGCCAAGAGGTTGCTTCCAAGCCCTATTATCTCCTCTTTCTTTTCGGTTTGTTTTAGTGGTTCTTTCCCTCCGTAAAACAAAGAGCCTCATAAGCTGCATTCAAAGCATTTGATTTTGAATTCAGAATGAACAAGTGCTCAAGTGGGGGATGGCTGAAGAAATAAATTGTGATTACAGGCGAGTTTAAATTTATTTTAATTTTTGCTCTATGATAAAGAATTGCAGATCTATGCAGCACAATAAGCTATTGCAGAATCAGTCTCTCTAAGCAGTGAATTCTTTTATTTTAAAGATTAAAATTTTCCCAGAATTTACAGTAAAATTGTTTGGGCTATATTAGATTCCATCTGAAATACGACCCTCATGAGTTATTTTACAAATACTTTCAATTATGTTTTCAAAGAAGCTCAGAAGCTTCAGAGAATCAGAACATAAAAATCACACAGGGTTATGTGCCTAAAACAGGATTCTGCCCAATGAAAGCTAACAGGTGCTTCGCCTTATTAATTTTCCCTTGTTTTCCTGCTTGTTATTTGTCTCAGATCTCTCTTGCTATATAACACACCCACCTGGCATATTTCCCGAAATGTCTATAATATTTTTCTGTGAATGTAAAGCCCTTTTTTTTTCTTTCTTGACACTTCCTGCTTGAGATATAGGTCTCTCTGTGCTTAAAGACTTGTTTTAGTTCAAATAAACTTCACAACTAATCGCAATACAATTTTGATAACTCACAAATACTCTGTGTCCACAGGATTGATCACTGTGATTTCTTGTTGCCTTTATACTGCAAACTGGTTCTGTTGCTGTCTAGTCCATATTTTATAAGAGAGTTAAATCTGTCTTACATAATGGCTTTGGAGTACATTATGAGCTATGGAAGAAAAGTAGAGTTTATTAATGAGCAAGATCCATTTCAGTAAAATAGCTTTTGTTTTGTCAATGTTGTTTCCTTAGCTATGAAACTACAGGATATCTGCTGAGCACAATGGTCTTTCAAGGAAGTCTTCCCTGAGAAAGGCATAATGGCTCTGGCCCACTTCTGAAGGCCACCTTCTGAAGGTTACTTCTGACATGATGTAGGAAAATGACTTGGTACTGACCTAAGTGTTAATTTCCTTACAAATAATCCTGTAATTTCAAACTTTTAGTTATAACTTCATACTTTTAAAATGATAAAGGTGTCTCTCATTCTTTGATACATGCCCGTTTTATTTGGCCTATGCTCGAAGATATTCAGTCAACCTTGCACAAACTCTATTAGCATGGCCATTTGTTTCTGAGTGTACTAGAAAAATAAAGTTTACCTAATTGTTAAGGAAAGTAAACCCCGATGTATACTACACAGGTAAACTATAAAGGGCCAGCCAAATGGCTCAGTGGATTAAAGTGCCTGCACACAGACACAGGGGACAGGGGTTTGATCACTGTGCCTGACATGCCAGCCCTGCTGCCAGGGTGAGCTGGATGAGCTGTGAGGGCAAAAGAGACTGGGCATGGTGGCACACGCCTGAAATCTCAGCTCTCTTGGGAGGCTGTACACAGGTAGATCACTATTAGTCTGATCTAGTAGTGAGACCCTGAACATCCTGTAGACCCTTCCCTAAAATACAAAAAAAAAAAAAAAAAAGAAAAGAAAAGGAGGACTCTTAGCATAATGTGAAAAGCAAAAGAATAAACAATCAAGAATGAAGAGGAAAGAGGCTGGCGCCTGCATCAGGCCCAGATCCAACCCGTTGGACTGTATGACCTTGAACAAGTTATTTAATCTCCCTAAGCCTATTTGAGGCTATAAAATAATAGATGTGCCTCTCTTCTATGGTTATCAGAAAGACAAAATGAGAAATTTAATGTAAAGCACTTAGACCGCCTAGCATAATGTGACCACTCAATAAATACGAAATATTAACGTTGCTCATATTATTAGCTTAAAGGGCTTTTATGTTTCTGATCTTTAAACAACATACACAAAGTTCAGAATGATGTGGTGCTATAATTTCTCATAAAACATTTTATCCAGAAAATATCTCTTTTAACACAAGTATTTTACGTGTATTCATATAAATTTAAATAGTATCCAATCTAATCTACATAGTAGTATTTCCTTTCTCAGAGGCATATGTTCCAAGATTCAACTTTATTTAAGATATTTATGAAATGTGCAAGAAACGATTATAGTCTTCCCTTCTTAAAAATGAAATTTTACTCACATATAAAAAATATCAACACAAAATTTTGATTTTCTAATCACTTCTTGCCCATTTGGGTTCTTGTCATTATTCAAAAATTAAAAACAAGTTGATTTTATTCTATGTAAGAATACTAAATGCTTGTTTCTTAAGTCGACATTTCTTTCACCTTTCACGCAGAATACTGTGTTTTTATTAGTTTACTTATTCCTTTGCTATTCTAAACATTGACACCAGAATGCTTATACTTCTTTTATAATGTACCTTTATACTCAGGACCTCTGAATTGTTCCTTCCATTCCCAAGATGGCTGTTCATCTATCGTAGTGACCTTTTACATCTACTAGCTTTTAAAATATCATGTGACATTCCACTGAAGACAATATAAGTTCCAAATCCCTAGTCATGCAACACTTGATGGCAGGATTCAATGTTTCCTAGACATATCGTACTTGAATTTGAATTCCTGTTTGAATGTCTTTGACCACATAATGTAAAATGCTAATACTCCTGTGGTTGAATCAGTCATAGATAGATCGATGATAGATAGATAGCTAAATAGATAGATAGATAGATAGATAGATAGATATGGACTGGAGATTATATATATAATTATATATTATATATATATACACACCCATATCCTAATACTAAAACAAGAATTAAAACAAGAATCATTGATGATCCTATTTGATGCTAGGTAAAGGATCTCTCTTTTGCGGGAGCAAAAAAGCAACAAACACTAACATGAGTATCCACAATGTAAGTAATTTAGGATTTTCAGTGTCTGGTTGAAATGCTAATGAGAGGTGTAATGAGTCTTTGACAATTTGGTACCAGACATGTAATGATACTTAACATGGTCATCAGAAATTGCTCAGAAAGGTTTTAGTCTCACTATCATTTACCTTCTAAAATTAATTATACTATGTGAATATCACATAAAAGATTGATCATTGTGTTTTCTCATCTTGACATTTTGAACACAGATTTTCATTAGATGATTAGAAATATTTGATGAAAAAGAAGCTAACATATTTTGACACTGTGGTATGATAACTGGTAATCAACTCTCAACACTCAAGCAAAAGCATCTTCAGAAGACCAAAGCTATCACGCAAGTTTCAGCCATAGGCAGGCTTCAGTAATACCTGTGAAGATATATTTAACATCAGTAACATAAAAGGTCAATAAGACTTAAGGCTGGGTGAAGAATATGAAAGCACTTCTTTCCCCTGTTCATACAGATAGGCCACTACTTCACTCAAGAACAGCTTTACAACCAAAGCAGTCTGGTGAAATAGCCCAGAGTGAGAGTCAGCACTTGGCTTCAAAAGGCAAAGGCACATTTCCTTGTGCTTCATTTACAAATGGCTAGTAATATATCCCCTGTAGAAGTGAGTCTTTGCAGCTACCTTGTTGATGTGAAGAAAGAAGTATCAAACCCCTGTATCACCAGTTTGCTCTCTAGGAGAAATATTCTCACATTTAGGAGCATTCAGAGATTCTCTGATCCTAGCTGTCACAGTTCTCATGGTTGGTGACTTTGCCCTGAGCATATAAACTTGGAAAAAAAATAGGAAATCCAACTTATATCAACTTTTTCCAGTCATGTGAAATGGAAAAAAGTACCCAAGAGGGGACACTTAAGAATGTACAGTAGGAGCCAAACCCCACCGCTGGGAGCTGAGCCTGCGCACCCGCTGCGGGTAAGCCCCTGCGCCCCTCTGCCCCGCCTCTGCGTTCCTGAGACTAACTTCCTGTCCCAGCCCAGCCC
>PVJA010035706.1:0-21641 GCA_004027025.1 Myocastor coypus | reverse complement strand
AAAAAAAAAAAAAAAAATTAAAAAAAAAAAAAGATGTGTGGTCAGTGTGGTTGGGCAGGGGCAGACTCCCTATGCTGGAGGGCTGGTGCTAAATTGGCTATTTCCATAAGGATCCACACATCTGTATGAAGTACTACAGGCCTTTTTTTTTTTTTTTCAGAACTGGGATTTGAACTCATGACCTTGCACCTGCCAGGCAGGCACTTGTGCCATGGAACTATCTCCCCGGTCCCTATTGCAAGCCTTTTCTTTGACCTTGATTAACTTCTATAATAAAGGACTCTAGGATATCCATCCTGAGACCGCAGGTGGGCTGGGAGCTTACCTCTTGGCTTCAGATTTCCTTTTATTTTCTCATCTTTTGTCACCATGCACAATGCCTGATGTGCAGATTCAAGAGGGTCCCACAGGAGCACATGCCCACCGGCAGCTGGCAGCTACGCAGCCCTCCCAGTCTGCAGCCCCTAGTTCACAGGCTGCAAGCCAGCAGGCCCCGCCCACCAGCAGGCCCCGCCCCACCAGCAGGCCCCGCCCCACCAGCAGGCCCCGCCCACCAGCAGGCCCCACCCCACCGGCAGGCCCCTGCCTTGGCTTCCCCCACTCTAGGTATGACTCACCACTCCTTCCTGCCTTCCACCTCCCTAAACTGTTGACATCCTTCATCCGCTGCTACTTCTCCTCTGGCTCAGACACCTCCTCGCTTCTACCTCTTTTTATTCCTTGAGAGTCTCATTTTTAGCAGAGTCTTGGGAAGAAGAGTCCGTTTTAGTTTTGATGGCCGTAGGTCAGAGGGTTCCAAGAGGGAGACTGCAGATCTAGCAGTACAGAGTTCTTCACCTTGGCCAGGCAGATGACAGGACTTGTAGCTCAGAGGCACAGCGCCTACTGGGCAAACTCAAGGCCTTGAGTTCGAGTTCTGGTCCCAACAAAAGAAAAAAAGGGAGCAAGAACTCCTGGCCTGGACTCTACCCTTGAAGGCTGTCTCAGGTAGCCTGTGCAGAGAGGCAGCAGTCTAACCTGGCTCTGTCCCACCTCAAGCGTGGGGCTGTGAATGACCAGGAGGAAGCTGAGGAGAGGAAGGCAGTCCTGGTGCGGGGCGGAGGTCCTAGAAGGAGCTGCGGAGAGGCCCTCGAGGCTCAGGCTGCTCAGGCCCTACACACACTGGCACGTGGTGGACAGCCCTGGACTCACTGCCCCCTGCTGCGAGAGCCCAAGCTGCTGGAGGTCCAGAGGGCAGGCTCTGCAGTCTGGCTATGCAGGGTGGACATCAGGTTGGCCAGACCCCTGTGCTTGGGAGCAGCTGGTTCAGTGTGGCCACGCTGCGTCCATGCCTGACACCCCCTGGAGGGCAGTGCTAGGAACAGTTCTGAAAAATGCCATTGCCCAAGAGAAGCCAGGGAGCAGGGCCTCACTCGGTGTTTGGGAAGGAGTCTGAGGGAAGGCACGGACCCTGTTTGTTGCTGCCTCTTCCCCATGGCTCTCTGTGTGCTTGGTGACTCCTTTGCCTTTGATTTCTAGGACTTGTAGAGAAATGACAGTCCCTTGCTGCTGCATTTAATTGGAGAGGAGCACAGAGACCCGAGATTATAATTATGACGTCTTAAATGTCAAGCTCTTCAAAAGCCTGCCATGCCCTCGCTGTCACCCTGCACAGCTCTGGGAATCAAAACCCTGCAGCCCCCTCCCCTTGCTCCCTGAGCATGCCCTGGGTCTCTCAGCCAGGCTCCACCTGGGAAATCTGAGTGACAGTGACGTGCAGGCAGCTGGAAGACACACAGTACACCGAGGAGCCTGTGATGAGCTCAGAAGAGGTGAGTTGATGATCTGCTATTTATAGCCTCACTAAGAGGCTCTGGCCGCCAGCTCCATGGGAGGCTGGGTGGAAATGATGCCTTCGCAGAGCTGAAAGCATGCAATGAAACTGGTGATTCATGGGCAGCTGCCGCTTGCGATGCAGGCGCTCCTGTGTCCCCAGCCCGCCGGCCTCTCACCCCCATCTGGAGGCGCATTGAGCAAAGTCCCCAGGGTGCTGCGTTGTCCCTGCTGCAGTCGACTTGTGTTTGGGCAGAACATGAGGACAGGCAGGTTCTGCCCAACAAGGGTCCTACATCCTCAGCCCTGGCTCCCCCAAAGCCGGGCTAGAACCTGGGCCAAGCTGGGGGCAAGCCGGGGGGGGGGGGGTGCGGGGAGAAAGCACCGTCCCTGCTCCTGCCCTCCGTCTCCACGGGCAACACCAGCCCACAGCAGCTTCCTGGTGACACTTGTTCTTGCTGAACATGCAAACATGGGCAGGGAGGAAATCCTTGCCGCTCTTCGGGTGTGTTTGTTTCTTAGTGCTACGGCCTAGCACCTGTGCCCTGGAGTAGCTGCTGTTTATTTTCCCTGGCAAGATCTTGGCTCCCAGGCTGGAGTCCTTCTGGAGACCTCACTCAGGTCGCCCTAAGTGGGACTGCCCAGAGCTCTGTCTTTCCCACAAGCAAGGCTGCATGGAAGGCCCAGGAGCCACACACCGAGGAGCGCTCTTGACGTGCCGGCCCTGCATGCACCTGCCAGCGCAGCCGTGCGGCTCCGGGCAGATTGCTCTCTGAGACCCTGAGTTTCCTTTCCTTTTGAAACAGGCTCTTGCTATGTATTTCAGAGGCTGGCCCTAAACTCACTCACTAGGTAGCCAAGGTTGCCCTCAGTCTCACAGAGATCCTCCTGCCTCAGCCTCTCATGGCCTGTGATTCTAAGTATACTCCACCACATCCAGCTGGGACTCAGTTTTCTTACCAGTAAATAGGGATAATAGAAGTTACTTCACTTGTTATGGTTTGTGTCTAAATCCCTGCCCCCCACCCCAAAAGCCTTATCCAGCCATAAGTTGGGCTTCTAGAACTTATGGTTGGGCCCGGTGGGATGGCTCAGTGGTATAAAGCACCTGCTTGGGAAACTTGGGCGGCTTCAAGGGACCGCGGTTCGATCCCTGGCACCACATGCTACACCAGCCCTGCCCTCGGGGCAGGCTGAGCTGGCCATGAAAATGAGTGAATAAACAAACAAGGGTTCTCAAACAAGAAAAAAAAAATTTAAAATAAATAAATAAATAAATAAATAAAAGAACTTATGGCTGATTCCTATCCCCGTGCTGGGATTACAGGTGTGAGTGCTGCTGGTGTGAGCAGCCTGCATGCGGTACAAGGGAGCAGAGAGACTTGCTCTATCTCTCTCCCCTCCCCTTTTATTTTTATTTTTTTAGCAGGACCAAAGTTCGAACTCATGACCTTGCCCTTGCCAGGCAGGCGCTTGTGCCTTGGAGCTATCTATCTCCCTGGCCCCGGCCTTCCCTTGTGGCTCCTGCTGTTTTTGCTGTTTTCCACCACCACGGACTGTCGTCCCTCTGCCATGTGCAACCTGCCTTGGAACCCGCTGATCATGCCCTGAAACCTCCACCATCTGTGAGCTAAATAAACCTTTACCTCTTTCATTTGGCTGTTGTTTATTTGGTCTCAGCAATGAGAATAACATAACCAAGACATCACCTGATTGGGACAAAGAGTAAAAGGCATGGCATAGGTAAGGCAGCAATGTCTGGCACATGAAGAGCTCAGCGGCGAGTGTCAGTGAGACCCTCTGCGTGTCACCAACACACCAGGTGTGGTCGGGCCATGTCCAGCTGCCCAGCATAGTAGCCTTTCTCCTGGGCACGTTGCTGAACCCGCCTGCCTTTCCCTAGCAACCACGTACATGCCCTCAGGGAGGAGCCTTGCCTGGGCCCTGGGTGGCCTCTCCTGGCCAGTGGAGAGTTCACCTGAGCTCTCAGGTGGTTGCTTTAGGCTTGCCGGCGTGCTGCCTACCCACCCAGGGTGTCTGGCAGGGGGCACCCACCTTGCCTACCAGCTGGGCACCCGGCACAAACTGCTGACTCATGGGCATGGCGAGGCCAGGGCTATTTGCATACTCCCTCTTCTCCAGTTGTCAGCCAAAGCATAATCGTAGTTGTCACTTTGGCAGTGAGATGCTAGGATATGTCCTCCCTGGTGGGACTGCCTCTGCTCTGCCCTGGCTTGAGAACTGGGGAGGCAGGGGGAGGCAGCAGCCCTTGCTTGGAGAGGACCAGTCAGGTACATGGCCTGCGTGACGTTCGCCCCGGTGCACACCCCAGGGCACTGTGAGCACCAGGGTGGGACCCCATGTTAGAACTAGCACAGGCACTGCCTGCGTGGGCATTTGCAGCACAGCCAGCCGGATGATGTCCATTAATAGGAGGGGCTGGCGCCAGAACCAGGCATTTTTGGCAGCCATAAGGAACCAGAAAACAGCCTTAGATTATGCAAAAGTTGGGCTGCAGGGTGAGAGGGTGGTTAGACAGTGGAGGAAGGAGATGGTCCGAGCCATAGCTGGGGCCAAACTGAAAAGCACTGGAGCCGAACGACCAGGCTGCCTTGTGGACTGCACGCAGGAAGTCGTGGGGAGCCCTCGAGGGCCATCGGTGGGAAGGTGCTGCACTCAGGTGACATGGGTGGTGGTCGGGGCTCGCCCTCGGGGAGCACAGGTGCCAGAGCATATCTGGACCATTGTGTAAGTCAGGAAGAAGACATAGTTCAGTCAACAAATATTTTGCGTGCCTCCTTGGAACTGCACTGTTGTGCAAGGAGCGGTTTGGCAGGGACTCTCCCTTTCAGCTGCAAGCCATCGAGGGCAGGCTGGCTCTCGGGCAGCCAGGGAGAAGCGGCGAGAGGAGCGATGCCCCTGCTCCAGCGTGACCTTGGGTGCAGTCGGGCTGCGGGGCCAGGCTCGGAACAGCAGGAATCCAGTCCACCCCAGCTGCTCTTGAGGCAGGATGAGGGCCGTGGGTGCCTGGAATCCTCCGCCTGTGGGTGAACTCAGACCTCTTCCCTGAGGGCAGGCAGCATGTCACAGCCCTGTCACAGCCACTTCTGGCCACCCATGGCTGGTTTGGAGCCATACACCAAGATGTGGTATTGTCGATTTGGTTTGTTTAGCCCTATGCCTGTAGTCCACGTACCTTTCCTTCCTCCCTCCCTTCCTTCCTTCCTTTTGCCAGGGACTGAATCCAGGACCTTGTACATGCCTAGCATGTGCTCTACCACTGAGCTGTGCTGCCATGTCAAGTTTTGTTTTGTTTTGCTCTTAGGGGAGTCGTTGTTGTTGGGACAAGTTCTTGCTGAGACTCACTGTATAGGCCAGGCAATCCTCTTGCCTCAGCCTCCTGAGTGCCGAGATCACAGGCGTGCACCACCATGCCTGGTTCCCATTTCAAATGTTTACGACTGAACTTCTATTTTTAGAAAATTGAGAAATGGTCTAGCTGAGGGTAGTGAAAGGCAGAGGCAACCCAGACTGGTAAGTTCCTCAGGATGCCGCCACCGCGTGTCCACACCTCCCACGAGCTCTCCCCTGGCGTGGACCTGGCTCCTGCCTCCACGCCTCCCCTCCCTGGCTCTCCCTCTGTGCATCCCTGCAGCCTCTGCACCTACTGACCCTCTCCCTCCTCCCAGGCCCTGGTGCTGGCCCCAGGCTGAAACCCTACGCCAAGAAAACCAACTCATCCCCAAGGTGGAGCCAAGCAGGGCTCGGAGGCTTTGGCTCTCTGCTTCTCTAATGAGGAGTGCGGGGGCTGAGTCAGGCTGACTCAGGCTGGAGGTCAGGAGAGGCCTTGTAGAAGCTGGCCATAGATTCCACAGAAAAGGGCAGATCAGGGCAAAAACAAAGCGCTGTGGTCCCAAGAGAAGAGTCTGTCCAGCGAGCCGCCAGCTCCTCAGCGACTTCCTGTGACTGAGTCCCCCTCGAGGCCTCAGCCAGCCTGGGTAGCCGTCTACCTAAGACAGCCAGCGCCATAGACCACTGGCCTGAGGGCTGGGGCAAGTGGCTCCCCCATCCCCAGGCACAGGGGATTTCCCATAGAGCCCAACCCAGCACTTCTGGGCCTAGGTTCTGGAGGGCGGGGAGCCAGGGGGTCTGACAGTAGAAGAGAAGAAGCCCCTGGCTTGCCCAGCTTCCTCAGATAGTCATTATATTAAACCGGGTTTCTTGAGAGAGTACTTGTCTTGCCTGTGTGAGGCTCTAGGTTTCACCTCCAGCAATACAAAAAGAAAAACTAGAGAGGGGTTAGGGTGAGGAGGAAAAAGAAGATAAAAAGGAGGGGCCCAGCGGGATGGCTCAGTGGTCTAAAGCGCCTGCTTGGGAAAGCTTGGGCGGCTTCAGGGACCGCGGTTCGATCCCCGGCACCACATGCTGCGCCAGCCCTGCCGTCAGGGCGCGGGCTGAGCCAGCCATAAAAATGAGTGAATAAGCAAATAAAGGTTATGAAACAAGAAAAACATAAAATAAATAAAAAAAAAAATTCTTAAAAAAAAAAAAAAAAAAAGGGGAAGAAAGTTTCTTTCTGGCTGCTTCCCAGGTCCGAGTGGGGTCCCTTGAGAGCCCGTTAGTCATGAGGTCACCTGAAGCTCTGGCGGGGCAGCAGGGTCCGGCTCTCCATGCAGAAGCGCTTAGAGAGAAGAGGTTTTGTGCAAATAGCCAGGCATGATTAATTTATGGGGAAACTCTAGGGCAGAGGATCAGATTTCACAGATACACACACATATATAATTTGGCTCTCCCAAGCAGGAGCAAAAATGTTCATTCAGCATAAGGCCGGGCGGCATAAGGCAAGACCTAAACACAGGGCTTCCGTCCCTTCAATGGCTGCCTTGTTGGCCCTCCACTTACTCAGTGAACATGCATTAAGCACCTACTGTACCCTGAGGCCCATAGTTAGTACCTCCTGCCCTTTGGCGCTGGAGGCAGGGGGCAAGAGCTCTGGCAGGGGTGGTGGCCAGCGCAGGTGAGGAAAGCAGAGGCACTCTAGGGAGGAGGACCAAGCAGGGCCCAGCCATGGCTCCTGGACAGGGCCTGGCCCAGCGGGCAGGTACTGAGGAAAGCCCGGTGCTTCTGGAATGTCGGGGAGTGAGGGGACACTGAAGGGGGAGGTGGGATCAGCCTGTGGGGTCTTGGGAGCCTTGGAGGGAAGTCCGCATTCTGCTTGCAGATGAGGGGGTTTGCGAAAGTGGGTCAGTTTGCTTAGGTCAGATCCACACACCAGAAACAACCACTGTGGCCACTGCAGAGACAGTGCAAGGAGTGACAGCTAGAGCCCGGGAAAGGAGCACGGGCAGCTGGTTGACAAACTATCTTGGAGTGGGTGGGGAGATAGCTCTGAGTCTATGTGCCTGCCTGGCAAAAGCTCAAGGACTCAGGTTCAATCCCTGGTACTGTATGCTGTGCTGGCCCCGCACCATGCTAGCCCTGCACCCCACTGCAACTGGGTGTGGTGGTGCATGCCTGTAATCCTAGCACTGGGGAGGCTGAGCCAGGAGGATCAATATGGGTCTGAGCTGCATAGCGAGACCCTATACCATGGCAGGACCCGGGTTCAAATTCACAACCTTGCACTTGCCAGGCAGGCACTTTGCCATGGAGCTATCTCCCCAGCCACTAAATAAAGCTTTAAAAAAAAAGAACTGTCTTGGAGCTGTGTGGGGTGGCACATACCTGTAATCCCAGCCACTTGGAAGGCTGAGGCAGAAAGATCACTGTGAGTGTGAGACCATCCTGGGCCATATAGTGAATTTAAAGCTAGTCTGAATTACACAGCAAAGCACTGTCTAAAAGAAGAAAAAAAATTTTTTTTGTAGCTGGGCATGGCGATTCACACGTGTAGTCCCAGTGCTCTGGGAGGCTAAGACAGAAGTTTGTATCCAGCCTGGGCAATTTAGTAATTAAAGGAGACTCCGTCTCAAAATAACAACTAAACAGGGCTGGGGGTATAGCTCAGTCCCCAAAGATACCCCACCCCCAGTACCACCACTACCAAAACCAAACAATATGGCTAGATTCAGCCTGAGCAGCAGGACAAGGGTGCCCCTCGAGTTTCCAGCTGGGGTGACTGTTGGGTGAAGAGAGCCCTCCAGAGACTGAGAGGTAGGGATTCTGATCTCAGCCTTCTAGACCCCAGAACCCAGAGAAGTAAATTCCTGTGTCACAGGCCACCCACCCTCTGATGGCCTGGAAAGTGAAGGTTTGAGATGGTGGGGCCTGCAGTAGATCCTGGGTCCTGGAATCGAATCGTCGCATGGGGGACAGACGCCCCTTCTTCGGAACACACGTGGGTTTCTTGCAATCAAACAAATGAGTAGAGTGAGCTGATTCGCCGCTTGGGGTATGATGATTTTAGTATCTAGCATTACCAGAACAAATGGAGGGCCTGAGACCTGGCCAGCTGTCCAGGTGATCACAGTGAGTGAGAGCACAGTTGAGGCCTCTGGGGACAGAAGGACTTTGTTGTTAGACATGGTGGTGTGCACCTGCGCCTGTGATCCTAGCGCTCCCAGAGGCTGAGGCAGGAGATCCGAGCAGCGACCAAGGCAGTCTGTGTGCCTTAGCAGCCAGTGAGACCCTGTCTCCAGATAAAAAAAATGGGCCAGGCTATCATCCAGCCTCAGTACCTCCCATCCACGAAGTAAGTCATTGTGAGGGTCAAAAGCAGGGGGACAGAGAGGACCAGGGGAGCAGAAGCAGAGGACATGGAGGCCGCTAATGGAAGCAGGAGGCCGAGATGCCAGGGGGAAGCTCTCCCAGGTAGCAGGAGTCGAGGAGAAGTACGGCGGTGACTTCAGCGCTGGAGGCCGGGCGTTACCTCTGCTGATCAGTCTATGTGGACATTGGGATTGGGTAGTTTGGTTTTGAGACGGGGTCCTGCTATGCAGGTCAGGCTGGACTTGAACCCACTACAGAGTCTGAGGTGGCCTGAACCACAAGGCGATCCTCCTGCTTCAACCTCCTGAGTGCTGGGAGGACGGCATGAGCCTCCACACCGGGCTGGATGTTGAAATCTGGATGAAATCGGGAGGGGCTGGAAGGAGGCTGCGGAGGAGCTGGCTCTGTCCTGCAAGCTGGGCGTAGGGAGGGAGTGGCCAAAGCAAATGCACAGACCACAGGGTCTCCATGCCCAGCCCTGCCAGCCTGCAGCCTGGCACCTCCTCCCTGCTCAGACTCACTCAGCAGGCCGCAGGGGATGTACATGCAAGGGCTGGTCCATGACAGGCCACCCCCTCCAGAAGCAGTGGCCCACGTGGCACCGCCTTCAGCTGGGAGAGCAGCTGGCACGCCTCAGCCCACTTCATTCCCAGGATGTCCGAGGCGCATGGATGGCCGATATGCACCAGGACAGGACACCCGGGTAATCCGTGGAACCCCTCAGGGGCAGGTGATCCAGGATCTTCTAATCTGAGCCATGGGATCCTCTTTTTTTAAAAAAATTATTATTATTTTAGGGAAGGGTCTACAGGGTGTTCAGGGTCTCACTACTAGATCAGACTGGTAGTAATCTGCCTTTTTACAGCCTCTCAAGAACTGGGATTACAGGCAGGTGCCACCATGCCCAGTCTCAATTATAGTCTCAGTGCACCCTGGGGGTGGGGTCAGCACTGGTGTCCTCACTATAAAATTTCTTTTCTTTTTTCATTTTTGTTATGATTGAGACAGGGCCTGGCTATGTTGCCTAGGCTGTCCTTGAACCCATTACATAGCCCAGGCTGCCTTCAAACTTGTGTGATTCTCCTGCCTCGGCCTCCCAAGGGCCTGGGCCCCGAACCTTTTCCATTGTCTGACATATGCTACTCATTATTCTGGGAAGATTTGGCCTTCAATCTGCTGTTGGCAGAAGGAGTGATTGGTGACCTCCAAGAGGCCATTCTAATCAGTGAGTCTTAGATAACTTTCAAAGTGAATAGTTCCAAAGCAAAGACAAGAGTGTCCGTGAGGTGTGGTGGCACATACCTGGAGTCCCAGCATTCTGGAGGCTGAGGCAGAGGCTGAGGCACAAGGATCACCATGAGTCTGAGGCCAGCCTGGCCTGCATAGTGGGGCCATCTCATAAAACAGAACAGAACAAAAAGAGCACCAACAGCTGCAGCCTGAGGATAGAGTTAAGGGTGCCAGGCCCTCCGTCATGCCAGAGCCCGGGGCATCCCATTTGCTTACTCTCCTCACTCCTGGCCAGGGTGGGACTGTCCTATAAGGCCCTGAGCCAGCTTACTCAAGGGCTGAGGTCGATGGCCAGTGCTGCAGATAGGGAAAACCTCAGTGGTTTACAGTAAGGACGAACACCAGTGACTTCACATCTGCAGGGGGCAGCATGGGCGTGACCAGCTGGTTGTTCAGGCTGAGCCTTCTCTTGTGGTGGTCACCAGGCCATGGTGGGGCTGCGGTCACCTGCAGGTTGGCTCTGGCTGTCAGCCTATGGTGCGGCCACAGCTTCTGCTTGCCTGGGACGAATGCTTTGAGAGAGCCTGCCCAACAGTTGTGATGCCTCTTGGAAGTCACACATCATCGTCTCAGAAGTCACATGCTTGGGCCTGGCAGGATGGCTCAGTGGTCTAAAGCGCCTGCTTAGGAAAGCTTAGGCGGCTGCAGGGACCGAACGATCCCTGGCACCACATGCTGCACCAGCCCTGCCCTCAGGGTAGGCTGAGCCGGCCATAAAAATAAATAAATAAACAACCAAAAAGTTCTGAAACAAGAAAAAAAAATAAATAAAATAAAAAAATTCTTTTTTTTTTTTTTAGATTTTTTTATTTTATTTATTTATTTTTTTCTTGTTTCAGAATCTTTATTTGTTTATTCACTCATTTTTATGGCTGGCTCAGCCCGCCCCGAGGGCAGGGCTGGCGTAGCATGTGATGCCGGGGATCGAACCACGGTCCCTGAAGCCGCCCAAGCTTTTCCAAGCAGGTGCTTTAGACCACTGAGCCATCCCGCCAGGCCCCCAAAAATTCTTTAAAAATAAAAAAAAGAGAAGTCACATGCTGCCGTTTCTGCAGGAGACTCTCAATTCTACAGGGAGCCCCATCAAAGGGAGGAGAGAACCGAACCGATCGTGAACACCAGCGGTTGAGAGGCACTGATTTTTTTGTTTTATTTATTTTAAGATGCTGGCATCCACATCTGACATGCAAAACAGAGGCTTCATCCTCATGTTCCAAGACACCTGCTGTAACACCAGCTCTCACATCATAGTTAATCCATTCTAGCTAGTGGGAAGGAAGAAAGGAAGCATGCTAGAAGATGTTTTATGGAGGTTAGCTGGACCATTCTACTTCCATCTCTTTGTTGTTTTTTTTTTGAGACAGGGTCTCACTGTGCAGTTCAGGCTGGCTTTGAGCTCACTTTTGTAGCCCAGGCTGGTCTCGAACTCACAACGATCCTCCTGCCTCAGCCTCCCAAGTGCATCTACTTCCATCTCTTTGGTCACAACTTGGGTCATATAGCTGCAAGGGATGCTGGTATGATTAGGGTTTATTCTGAGAACTATGTGCTCCCTGAGGCCAGAAATTCAGGGACAACTGGTAGCCTCTGTGATAGCAGCAATGGTCCCACATGTGCTATAGGCAGCTGGGGGCATGACGGGGGAGGGGACAGGGGACATTCACTATCTCAGGTTCCTGTCCTAGCTAAGGACTCAAGACCCATTTTGCTTGGGAAGTGTATGTGTGTTAGGAGGAGAGTATAGATCTGTGTTTCACCCTGCAATTAGTGCATTTCACTGTAAAGAGAAAACTGTCCTTAGAGGAGACAGATGAGACACAAAGCAGCCGGTCCCAGAGCCCAGTCAGGGACAGCCCAAGAGCAAAGCAGACTCACAAGTGCTGAAGACCATGGCTGGGGCACAGTGAGGGCAGCCTCGCTCTGTGTGCAGAACTGCAGGCTTAAATATGTCCCGGGAAGCTTGATTTATGGATCCAAATGTGGAAGCACAGATGGGCAATTCTACCAGCTGTGTTTTTAAAAGATCATATGATTCCCGATCAATGAACCGAAGAGACCAAACGCAGAAGTGTTTGCTCCGAGCAGCAGATTTGCCCAGAGGCCTCTCCAAGAGAAGAGTCAGGGCTGGGGCAGCCAGCCAGGTACTGACTCCAGCTGGGGGGCGGGGGGCACAGGGAGACTGGCATCAGCTGCCGAGGGCTGGCTGCGTACAAGAGAAGCCGTCGCTGGCCAGAGAATGCCAAGGCTGGAGAAGTCCACTGGAGGAGATGCCACCTCGCAGATGGGGGAAGAGCTGTGGCTTAGCCAAGTGGCCAGGGACAGGCAGGGCTGTGACACTAGAGGATGTAGTCTCCAGCGAGAAGCCTGAGGCCAGGGCACCTGAGAGGACGGCTGGTACTGCCCCAGCCCTTGTGGCAGGAGCCAGCTTCCTCCTGTGCCCACTGCCACCCTGGCAGGGGAACTGTTTAGAGCAATGAGGAGGGTTTCAGACACTGGGGCAGTTTCGCATCAGCCACAACCCTTGCTCCTTACCGCCAGGCACTTGCCAACCCTCCCTGCACTGCGACCGCCCAGCCTGCTTCCTCCCTCCCAGCTTCCGATCTGCCTTGGCCAGAGTCCCACAGTCATAGTCGAGGCCTTGGAGGACCTCTCACAAGAGACACCTGCCAGTGTGACTGAGCCGGGCTCCAGCCGTGGGCAGATGGGGACACTGGTGGGGGTGAGTGAGGAGGGCAAAGAGCCCGGAGTTGGTTTGGGAAACTTGGGCCTGTCCTTGGTGCTTTGGTTTTGGTACTGGGGATTCAACGTAGGGCTTTCTCACTGAGCTACATACACCCACAGCCCCTTCCACTAAATCACTGCTTCGTCCAGGCTGCCTCTGCCCCGCACAGAGGTGCTGCGGGTGCAGGTGGGCGCCGCCACATCAGCCTATGCTTGTGTCTCTGCTGTGCCCATGTTACCTGGGTACCTACTACATGGCAAAGATACTAGTTACATTTAGAGGACACCGGGCAGAGGAGGGCTCCAGCAACATTGCTTCTCCTACAGAGTGACACCACAGTATCCAGGTGCACTGACAGGGGGGGTCTGAGGTCCAGAAAGGATGGGGGGACGTATGCTAATAGAGTGGTGGGGGAAGGTGCCACAGAGGTGACACCAGCTAGAGCAGAGCCAGGCCACGGGCAAAACAGAGCCCAGCTCTGAGCTGGCAACTTCCCGAGTCAGTAAGCGGATTTCCCCAGATGGCGGGTTCACTGGGCTCTGCCATCTCTGGGCTCGCCTGGGTGCACTGCAGCCTTGATCTCTGGGCATTGGGCAACAGAGGAGGGTGGATGGTGCACCCTGCCCACCGCACTCATTGGCTTCTCTTCATGGGTCTTTGGTGCTTGGCCACGAAGGCAGGTACATTAGCAAAGGGCCGAGAGTTCGCTGGCTTTCTCGAACGTACACAAGCTCCCTTCCTTCTCCATGTAACTCCAGGTTGGCCCTCAGGTCTAACTCTCTCCAGCACCTCTGGTGGGCAGGAGGCAGGGCTCCCCATGCAACATGACACTGTGGCCTTCCACCCTGCTGTCACAGCCAGTCTCCCAGGGCTGGGGAGATAACTCCGTGGCACAAGTGCCTGCCTGGCAAGTGTGAGGTTGTGAGTTTGAGCCCTGGTCACACACACACACACACACACACACACACACACACACAAGCGCCAGTCCCCCGAGGTCTTGAGCCTCTTCAGAATCAGCAGGATCCCTCCCCCCTGCCCCCTGCAAACTCCACGAATTCCCATCTTGTCTATGCCACTTGCCAGTACCCACAACGTAAAGAAGAGGTTCGGCTTGTGGTGGCAGTGGGTTCAGGCTGTGGTATGCTGGCCCACAAACTGAAAATACACACGCAAGCTGAATGCACTCCCTGGTGGCTGGGAACAGCACCGATGAACAAGCTGGGTGCGAGAATGCACCCTTCCAAGTGGAACTCCCACCCCTTCCAACCAGGCCCCACCTTCAAAGGGATGCCTTGGGGACATTTTAGAGCTGAACAATCATGTGCCTCCTGCATCCCATCCTACATTATGAAAACATGAGACCCACCTTACGGAGGACGCTCCAGCCTGTTCTTGTGGTGTGCACTCTTGCTTTTCCTGTAGGATGCAGGAAGATGCAACAGGCAAATAAATCACCGGGCCCCCCACGGTACTGCGAGAGCAACCAGAACTGAGAAGCTGCCTAGCAGTCAGTCACTCTGAAGGCAGAAGGAATGCCAGGCTCCACGAGGTCCAGAGGACACCACATCTTCCCTGGATCAAGGTAGGCAGGGGACGGAGCCAGAGCCCTGCTAAGATGCCAGCTGCCAGAGGACCAGGAGCCTCAGGCCCAGCACTGCCAGCACACAGGAGGGTAGGACGGCCCTGCTGCGGGATTTCAGCCCTGGACGAAGCAGCTCCTCCTGTGTCCAGGAAGCCCTTCCTGCTGCTTGCTGCTGTTCCCACCAGGATCCGCAGAGAGCCTTGGGGCAGCACTGGTCATCTCTCTCCCTCTGCCAGCCCCAGCCCCAAGGCCTACCTCAGGCCACATCCTTCCGGCTGAGGAAACTTTTAATTACCAACATCTTGCTCTGGGATTTAAGGCTTCATCCATCCCTATACTCCCTCCACCTGTTTCTCTTTCAGCCACATATGCCCCTCATCCAGTGTTAGGCCTCCATGCACGCTAGACAGGTGCTCCTCACTGAACAAAATGAGCCCTAGTCCCTTTCTCTTGTTAAATTTCCTGGGTTGGGCTCAAACCTGAGATCCTCCTCCCTCGCTTCCTGAGTTGTTGGGATTATGAGCGCACCCCTCCACTCCTAGCCTGCCCATTCTTTTTAAACTCTACCCACGAAGGTCACCTGTCTTTCTTCGCAGCCCTTGATCCTGCCTCGGCCGGGTCCACGTGCCCTGCTGTCACTGTGGCTGCCTTAGGCCCCTGGCCCACCTCCCAGCCCCAGCTCCAATGCTTTCTCACCTCTCAAGTCCTCTCTGTCATCCTCTGTCCTCTGAACCCATGGCCTAAGGGTTGGAGCTTTTTATTAGAGGTGCATCTTTAATTATAGGAATGTACACGCTTGTAAAAACATTCCCACATTACAGAGGCAAACAGTAAAAAACGAGTGTGTATCGTCCCATCTCTGTTCCCTAAAACTCACTCCCTCTTATAGTCAGGTATGTCTGAGGTCGCACATTTTAGCCAGCACTTGAGGCTGTCCCTAAATTCCTGACAACCTGATGTGGTAGTGGCAGGATAGAGGTGAGAGTGAGCAGAGTTGGTGGAAGTTTTTGGACAGTGGTGACTTGGATTGACTTCCAAAGAAAACTCTCTCAAGGTCAGCCTGTGAGACCCCTTGATTTCTTTTACAAGTCAGTTCAAAGAACAGAGCCCCAGGGAGGCATTCCTAGGTCCTGTGGGAATATTTCCTCTGTTCTCTCAAACTCAGAAGTTCAAAAGGCAACCAAGTCTCTGTGGAATCCCTTTGGCCTAGCAAGACCAGCCACTACAAGCCCAGGCTGAGGGGAATCAGAGCTCTAGCTGCGTGGTCAGTCAGCCAGGGAGAGGCAGGGCTGTCAGCTAGGGCTTCCTCCTCAACCTTGGGGCCCAGCCTGGCCCCAGTGGGTCCCTGCTCTGGCTAGTATCCTTCTACCACCAGGCCAGAAACCCCTGTGTACCTTCCTGGTAAAGTGGTGATTCTCCTTACAATCTGGCCCAAGCTATAGGTGATTCCAGGGATAAAAGGCCCATCCTCCTTAGGACAGGATCCGGTAAAGAACCAAAGCCACGCTGACAATTCTAGGAACTGCCGCCATGTTGCCAGTGGTTTGAAGCACAGAGTGAAAACATCTTCTCTTCTTCCTCCAAAGGGTCAAGCACCTCTTCTCCACACCCTAATTCAAATAAACATTTAGGGAGGTGGGCCAGAGAGATAGCTCTATGGCACAAGTGCCTGCCTGGTGAGTGCAAGATTGTGAGTTTGAACCCCGGTCCTGCCAAAAAAAATTTAGGGAGAAGGGACTGGAGAACGCTGAGTCTGAGTCGGAACGTCTAAGCCCAGTGTGGGCACCTCAGGGCATGGCAGGGCAGGCTTTCCCAAGGTGAGCCTGGGAGATAAGCAGGAAGTGGCCAGGCTAAGTTAGGAAGGCAGCGTTCCTTGCACAGGGGACGCGTTGGGCAGAGGCCTACAGGACACTGGAAGGAATGAAAGCTTATCAAATTGGGCTCCTGAGTCTCCACTTGGGCGTACAGTGTTTGGGGGGCTGCTGGACCCAGTCATGCTGGAGCAGATGCCCCGGAACTCGGCTCCCTTCTCCAGCCAACACAGTGCTCGCCCGACCAACAAGCCCAGCGCCCCCAGGCGGCCAGCAGAGCCCTGAGACCCTGCCTTTGAGATACAGAGCAGAAGTTGCGCAGAACCAAGTCCTCCTCCCGCCCACATACACTCCCACCCCGCCCCACCCCTAAGTCCAGACTTCTGGGCCGGTTTCCCTGTTTGGCAGCGAAACTTCTCCCAGTATTTGGGCATGAATCTTAACACAAGCTAGAGACGCCTGCCAACCACGAGGACCCTAAGGGACTTCAACAAACGAGGACATGTCCTCTGCGTTCTTTGCGCAATTCTGACATGCTGCTGTCTGGGCATCTGCGGGTGCGATGGGTGGCCAGTAGGGGGTGCTGTCTGTGGCCATGGAGCTCGGAGGTGCTGGGCTATAGGTACGGGGGCCGGGCGGGGGGAATCAACCAAAGCTTCAGCTCTGGACCCAGTTTGCGAGGTGACGGTTGACATGGCCTTTCCTCCTCAGGCCTCTGGACATCAGGTCTTCGCACATACTGTTCCCTCTGCCCTTTTCTCTCTACCTCTTTGGCTCCTGCTCTTCCTTTATCTCTGCACTTTATCACAGAAGATCTTAATCGATTTCCTGGTGCAGGTCAGATTCCCGAGTTCGGTACGCTCACAGACACTGTTCAGTTACTTCCCTTTAGTAAGGCTTTTTTATTTTCTTTTTGCGGGACCGGGCTTCGAACTCACGACCTTGAATTTGCCAAGCAGGCATTTGTGCCATGGAGCTATTTTCCCAGCCCCTACTAAGTCTTTTGGTGGACAGCGTTTGCTACCATTTGCCTCCCCACGCTCTGCAGACTGCACCTTCCACAGGGAGAGGTTCTGTCTCACTGCTGTACCCCCAGCACCTCCAAGGAGGCTTGTCCCAGGGTTGGGTGTTGAAGGACTGAGTGAACAGAAGGACAGATGGACAGATTGCACATAGCAAAACAAAAGGCTTGATTGGCTAGGATCCTTCCCAGAAATGGTATAATTTTCTAGGCTTCTATTTCTTGATTCTGACATAAGAGAATGCCATCATTCCCTGCTTTAATTCTGTATCTAATGGCTCAGGTCAAGCTGGTAAAGTGTGCACTGCTTTGAAAACTACTTAGATCAATGTTCCCGTTGACTCGTGGCCCTTAACCCCAGGAACTTTACATGCACCTCAGGGTGGAAGTTCAGGCTGTGCTAGAAAGCGCAGACCCCAGGGTCAGAGCTGGAGTCAGACAACACCCTCCAGGGCAGTAGGAGTTTCCAGAACCCTCCAGCCACACCCCCACAGTTAGGGGGACAAAGGTCCTTCCCTCTCCCTGTGGCCAAGCAGGAAAGGTTAGGGAGTGTCACAGCACAGAACCAGGAATTGTGTCCCTTGAAGGGCCCCAAGAACTCTGCTCATTTGCCCATCCGTCTGTCACCAGGGATGAAATGAGAAAGTGCTTTTCTAACATAGAGCCAGTGGTCCGCCCTAGGTGCTAGGGCATCACTTCCGGCTTGGCAAGAAGGCTGCCTGGCCACCTCTGCTTTCACTGCAGCAGGTAAAGCTCATCTGCTGCTATCTGGCCTGCCTGTAGGACCACCCAGGGTCGTCTCTGCTCTCTTACCCAAGGACTCTTCCTGGCCACCACCCTATGTGAGGGCCCAGAACTGCCCCTTAGTGTCTTGCTTGGCATCCCTGGGGAGCAAACCGGGGACCTCATGCCTGCTAGGCACACTCCACCACTGAGCTGTATTCCCCAGTCCCTCACCCTCCAGGTTCTGAAGAACCGGGCTCCTCCTGCAAGGGAGGGATGATGGCTAGGGTTGGGGTGAGGGAAGGTACCTGGCCACATCAAAGACAATGTCAGTGTTCCTAAGATATGTGACAGAGAACTCTCGCTTTAATAAATCAGCTAGGGAGGGGCTGGGGAGATAGCTCCGAGGCACAAGTGCCTGCTGGGCAAGTGCAAGGTCGTGAGTTCGAACCCTGGTCCCACCAAAAAAAAATAATAATAATAAAAATAAATAAATAAATAAATAAATCAGCTAGGGGCATGAGAGGACTAAAAACCCAAGTGAAGAAGACAGGAACTGTCCAGAGGCTTACGAATACAATGTCCATCATAGGCAGGAGTAGGTCCTGCAGAGAAGCTCTCTTGGATCCCAGGCCTGTAATCCTAGTCTAACAGAAGGCAGCCCCTTGCCCTCACCCTTGCTGTGCCAAGTCTCTGCCTGCTCCTTGTGAGAAGGGCACTGTGCATCCTCATTTGACTGTTGCTTTCTGTTCAGCTGGGAGCTCTTACCTGGCCAAGGTCCTCCTTAAAATGGCAAGGGGCAGTACTGTCAAACAACACTTATCAAAATCCCAATAGCATTCATTTCAGAAATAGAAAAAATCCAACGTGCAATTCATATACCTCAAATAGCCAAAACAGTCTTCAAAACGAACAAGGGGCTGGCCAGATAGCTCAGCGGATTAAAGCACCTGCTTAGGCAAGTGCAGCAGCTCGGAGGTCGATCCCCACCCTGCTGTGCCAGCCCCGCCCCCAGGGCATGCTGAGAGGGTGACTGAGACTGGGCATGGAAGGCCAAAAACCGGAGGATCACTACGAATCTGATCTGTGTAGTCAGTCCCTGTAGACCCTGTACTAAATACTTCTTTTAAAAAAGAAAAAAGAACAAGATTGAGAACTCTACTCTCTGAAATCAAAACCTACAGTAAAACCACAATAATCAGCCGGGCGTGGTGGCTCACGCCTGTAATCCCAGCACTCGGGAGGCTGAGGCAGGAGGATTGGTGAGAGTTCAAGACCAGCCTGGGCTACAAAAGTGAGCTCAAGGCCAGCCTGAACTGCATAGCGAGACCCTGTCTCAAAAAGACAAAAAAAAAAAAAAAAAAAAAAAAAAAAAAAAAAAAAAAAAAAAAAAAAAAAAAAAAAAAAACCACAATAATCAAAACAAATGCTGTTGGCATAAAGACAGAACTTTAGATGCTCACACAGGCAAGCACAGACGCTGTGACACCCCCTTACCTTTCCTGCTTGGCCACAAGGAGAGGGAAGGACCTTTGTCCTCCTAACTGTGGGGGTGTGGCTGGGGAATTCTGGAAACTCTGCCTGCCCTGGAGGGTGTTTTTCTAACTCCAGCTCTGACCCTGGGGTCTGCACTTTCTAGCATGGCCTGAATTTCCACCCCAAGGTTCATGGGAAGTCCCTGGAGTAGAACAGAAGTGAAGAAGGTCTCTGTGTCAGCCTGGAGGAAAGGTCAGAAGGGAACCTTGTGGCCTGTGACTTTTGACAGATGTGCCAAGGTCACAGAGCAACGAAAGGAGAGTTTTGTCTTGTGTCCTTTTTAAGCAAATGATGTTGAAGAAACTGGATACCCACAGGCAAATAAAATGAATTTGGAACTTTATCTTACACCCCTTATAAAAAATCAACACAGAATAGATCAAAGACCTAAACATAGAGTTGATATATAAAACTCTAAGCAGAAAAATGTAACAACAACAACAACAGCAAAAAAAACTCAGAGGGGGCTGGGGAGATGGCTCCGTGGCACAAGTGCCTGTCTGTCAAGTACAAGGTCATGAGTTTGAACCCCGGTTCCACAAAAAAAAAAAAAAAAAAAAAAAAAAAAACCCTCAGATAGGCTGTGGAGATAGCTCAGTAGAGTAAGTGCTTGCCTGGCAAGTGCAAGGGCCTGAGTTCAATCCCTGGTTCTGCAAAAAAAAAAGAAAAAAGAAAACCTCACAGCACTGAAATTAACAATGATGCCTTGATATGATACCAAAAGCATAAGCACCAACACCAAATATATATATTCCCCCCCAACCAGAGATCTAAAAAGACAATTTTATTTATTTATTTATGTATTTATTTTTTGTCTTTTTTGAGACAGCGTCTCTCTCTGCAGTTGAGGCTGGCCTTGAGCTCACTTTTGTAGCCCAGGCTGGTCTCAAACTCACACTGATCCTCCAGCCTCAGCCTCCTAAGTGCTGGGATTACAGGCGTGCACCGCCACGCCTGGTGATCACTGAGTTTGAAGGCAGCCTGGACTACAAAGTTAAGTTCAAGATGAGCATGAACTACAAAGTAAGAACTTGGGGCTGGCGAGATGGCTCAGTGGTCTAAAATACCTGCTTGGGCAAGCTTAGGCAACTGCAGAGACTGCAGTTCAATCCCCAGCACCACATGCTGCGCCATCCCCACCCCCAGGGCAGGCTGAGCCAGCCATAACATAAATAAATAAAGTTTTTTTAAAAAAGTGAGAACTTAGGGGCTGGGGAGATAGCTCCGTGGCACAAGTGCCTGACTGGCAAGTGTAAGGTCATGAGTTTGAACCCCAGTCCCGCAAAAAAAAAAAAAAAAAAAAAAAAGTGAGAACTTGTCTAAAAAAAACCAAACAATACTCTTGTGCATCAAAGAATACCATCAATGGGACAAAAAACAATTTGGAGAACAAGAGGAAAAACTGCAGGTTGCATAAGGGATTAACCTCCAGACTCCGACAGCTGAACCATAACAATTAAACATGCTCTAGACTTAAAATAGGCAAAGGACTTGAATAGACATGTTTTCCAGATAAGATACACAGATGGCCAATAAACACACAAAAAGATGTTCACCATCTCTAATCACTACAGAAAATGCAAATTTCAAGCCACAATAAGATATCACTTCACATCTACTAGAATGGCTGTTACAGAAAAAAAAAGAAGAAGAAGAAGAAGAAGAAGAAGAAGAAGAAGAAGAAGAAGAAGAAGAAGAAGAAGAAGAAGAAGAAGAAGAAGAAGAAGAAAGGAAATATTGACAAGGAGAAAAACTGGAATCCTTGTACATTTTGTGTGTGTGTGAGACCAGAGTTTGAACTCATGACCTTGCACTTTTGTGCCATGGAGCCATGTCCCCAGCTCCAATCCTTGTACATTGTTGATAGGAATGTAAAATCATGCAGCCACTTCAAAAACAATTGTGGTCCTTTAAAAAAATTGCAGGTAGAATAACCAAATGATCTAACAATTCCATTTCTGGGTATATATCTAAAAGAACTGGTGGGGCTGGGGAAATACCTCTGTGGCACAAGTGCCTGCCTGCCTGACAAGTGCAAGGTTGTGAGTTTGAACCCTGGTCCCCACAAAAAAATAAATAAATACACAAACAAACAAATAAATAAATAATAAAAGAAATAACCTAAGTCCATTTTGTGTGTGTGTGTGTGTGTGTGTGTGTGTGTGTGTGTGACCAGGATTCAAACTCAGGACCTTGCACTTGCCAGTCAGGCACTTGTGCTATGAAGCTATCTCCCTGGCCCCCATAAGTCCATGGATGAATGAATGGATATACAATACACAAAGTGTGCTACATTTACACAATGGAATATTATTCACCATTAAAAATGGCACTTGGGCCGGACGTGGTGGTGCACGCCTGTAATCCCAGCACTCGGGAGGCTGAGGCAGGAGGATCAGTGCGAGTTCGAGACCAGCCTGGGCTACAAAAGTGAGC
>PVJA010035705.1:0-21631 GCA_004027025.1 Myocastor coypus | reverse complement strand
TTCTGAAACAAGAAAAAATAAATAAATAAAATAAAAAATTCTTAAAAAAAAAAAAGAATGGGGGACGACGGACAAAGCAACGCGACCATCTCGTTGCAAGATGCAGACTGGACTGGGGTGCCAACGTATCCCGCTGGGTACCCAACGCGTTACCGGCGAGTCACGCTTAGCTTTCTGGTGCTTCTGCATAATCTCCGCCACTTCCGCTTCCGGCTCCGCTTTGCGTTCAAGAATTTTGACCCCAACGCCGAGCTGTCTTCCCGTCTCCGGTGCTGCTATGGCGGCAGGTCCGCTGCTCTCCAAGGCCGAGTACCTGAAGCGTTACCTGTCGGAGACAGATGCCAGCGTCGACGGGGGACCCGCATCGGGTCGCAAGCGGCGCAAAAAGCGGCCGAAGACAGGAGGGGCCAGCGGCAAGGGGTGAGTGCGCCCGGCGAGGCAGGGTCCGCGGCCCTCGCGGCCCTCGCGCCCCTCTCTCCAGCTCCGCCCTCGGCCGACGGCTCGGCTGGCCCCGGCCGGGCGCCCGCGCTCTGGGTCAGGCTGCGGCTTAGGCTTGGGGGTCCCTCTCGGAGCAATACCGAGGGTTCACGCTCGCCCGTAACTTCCCTTCCTTTTCCCGCTTTTATAGACGCTCGCACAAGTCGATTGTTGTGCCCTGAAAATCTAATTGAAAGCCTCTGGGCTCGTATTTTTAGGGTGCCCTTGCAGTTCCCAGACCCCAGGACTCTAATCTTAAGTCAGAGATCCAAAAACATGTTCTTACTCTTGCTGACTGTAACGACTGACACTTATACGTTTCTTGTGTGTCAGACATCTTTAAGGACTTGCAACATATATATATATTTATTTATTTAAGCTTCCGACTGTCGTTAAATAGTTATCACTGTTACCATTTTTCACATGAGAAAATTTATCAGCCCACTTTTCAACGAAGTTTTTGGTCTCTCCTTCCCTAAATACCTGGCTATTCAAAATTTCAGAATATCATTAGCTGAAATCTGGATCCTCGTAGATGTAACCAGTGAAGATGAGATCATACTTGATTAACGTGGGTGATTGTCCTTTTAAGAAGGACATTTTTCACAGAGAAAACTACATATATAGGTGGAAGCTGGATTAGATTCCTGCTACCACAGTTAAGGTTGACCTAAGCTAATAGGAAGGTAAAAGCTGAACCTGGTGGCACAAGTTTGTAAACCTCATACAACTACGAGGCTTGGGCAGGAGGAGCAGAAGTTCCAGCAAAACCTGAGCAATTTAGTGACTTAGCGGGACCCTATGTCAAAAGAAAAGCTCCAGCAGGTTTTATATGGAGGGTGATCTTGTAGATACCTTGATTTGGACTTGATTTCCACTTCTATCCTCCAAAACAGTGAGGGAAATGTATTGCTATCATTTGAAGTCACCTAGTTTGTGGTACTTTGGGATAGGCGGTTCTAGGAAACATCCTGTAAAATCAGAGACTTCTAAAGAACTGGTTTGGAAGAACTGCTGGTTAGGACCTTTCTTCATTCCTGCTTTGTTCTTCCTCTCTGACTTGTGTGGATATTTTGGAGGTAGCATGTGCAGTACAAACACTTGGAGCTCTGGACAATACTGATCAGCATTGGGATCCTAGCAGTGCCTCTGTAGACGGTGTGGCTTTGGTAGGATATTTTATCATTCTGAGTCTTAATTTTCCTGATGTTCAAATGAGGTTAAAAAGGCTGGCAAGGGCCTGGCAGGATGGCTCAGTGGTCTAAAGCGCCTGCTTAGGAAAACTTAGGTGGCTGCAGGGACCGCAGTTCGATCCCTGGCACCACATGCTGCGCCAGCCCTGCCCTCAGGGCAGGCTGAGCCGGCCATAAAAATAAATAAATAAACAAACAAAAGTTCTGAAACAAGAAAAAATAAAATAAAATAAAACAAATTCTAAAAAAAAAGGCCGGCAAGATAGCTCAGCAGACTAAGGGCCCCCTTAGGCAGGCTCAGGGACTGGGATTAGGTCCCTGGTACTACAGGCCACACCGGCCCCACCCCCAGGGTGTGCTGAACTGGTGATGGAGTTGGGGCATAGTGGGAAGAGTACTGTTACATTTGTCTTACTTCTTGCTTGTTGCTGAGCCAAAATACTTGACACCAAAGAGCAACAACCTGAGCCTTTTCCTTTTTAAATTTTTTTTCTTTCTTTTTTAAAATGAATTTAGGACAGGGTCTACAGGGTGTACAGGGTCTCACCACGTAGATTGAACTCGTGATTCTCCTGTTTTCAGCCTCCCAAATGCTGGGATTATAAGCGTTAATTGAACCCTGGCCACAGTGTCCTGCTGAAATAGGGGCTTTAGTCTGCTGAGCTATCTGGCCAGCCCATGAACCTTTTTCTTTTTTTTTTTTTTTTTGTGGGACCAGGGTTCGAACTCACGACCTTGCACTTGCCCAGCAGGCACTTGTGCCTCGGAGCTATCTTCCCAGCCCCCCATGAACCTTTTTCTTAATCCCAGCCTTGAACTGTGATTCAGCCACAAAGTCTAGATTCAGCCACCTCTGAAAAGCCGATTCCCCATGACTGCATTAAGCTTTGGACTTCTAGACACAAACTATAACCATATTAAGTGCTTGTTGTGATCAGATATTTTAAGTGTTTTTAGCTTTTTATGTAATGACTTTATATCATAATGCATCTGTGTAACAAATATTTATTGAATATTAGTAGACCCTCACTAATTTAGGAATGGGTCCCCATGGATACTGGAGTTTCTTATATAAAATGGCATAGCATTTGTGTATAACTCATACTTATCTTCTAAATCATGTTTAGATTATTTACAGCATCTACCACAATATAAATTCTCTGTCCTGAATTATACTGTATTCTTTTATGAATAATGACAAGAGTCTGTACCTGTTTAATACAGATAACATTTTTTTTCCTCTGAATATTTTCAATTTGTGGTTGATTAGATCCAGGGACTCAGAAGCGATTGATGTGGGATGCAGACTGTTTCCTATGCCAGTTCCTACAGGGTTTCCAGGATGCTTCTCTGAACAAGAATGCTTAATACTTTGTTGATGATGAAGATTATAGTTTAATAAGAATACAAGCTTATTACAGCTACTTATAGACTGATTGATTTCAGCACTTTGTGATAGATATGATGAAAGTATTGCGAGCATATGGTACAGGATTTTTTTATCCTGAGATTAGGGAGAGAGTAGGAAAGGAAGATATATCCAAGAAATTTATTATATTTATACTAGAATGTGAAGGATCAGTGTGCATCTCCTAGTAAAGGGCAATAAGAAAAGTAGATCAGCAGAGGGAAGGAGCTGAATTTGTGAAAACTGACATGGTAAGGGGGCCCGGCAGGATGGCTCAGTGGTCTAAAGCACCTGCTTAGGAAAGCTTAGGCGGCTTCAGGGACCCCGATTCAATCCCTAGCACCACATGCTGCACCAGCCCTGCCCTCAGGGCAGGCTGAGCTGGCCATAAGAATAAATAAATAAACAAACAAACAGTTCTGAAACAAGAAAAAAAACAAAAACAAAAAAACTGTCATGGTAAGGAACTTGTCTCAGTCCAGCACCCCAGGATGACCAGCAAAGATGAATTGAGAAGGTAGTGCCAGGGCTAAAGTGGTCCAGATGAGCAAAGACTGGACCATGCAGAGTTTTTAGTATCACCATTATTATTATTTTAGTATCACCTTTAAACTGTATTTACTTATGTTACAGCTGGCTCAGCCTGCCCTGGGGGGGTGTGGGGCTGGTGCAGCATGTGGTACCAGGGATCAAACTGTGGTCCCTGTAGTTGCCTAAGCAGGTGCTTTAGACCGCTGAGCTATCTCGCTGGCCCATAGTAACACCTTTGAACAAATAAAGTAAATGTTCTTTTCCTTTTGATCATTTTATTGTTCCCATTTAGAATGCGGATTGTTGATGATGATGTGAGCTGGACAGCTATCTCTACCACAAAACCAGAAAAGGAGGAGGAAGATGATGGGGATTTGCCTGTGGTAGGTGTCTTTTGGGTAGTCTGGTTGTTATAGCTTTGCAGTGGTTTGGGTTTCTCAGTCTTGACTCCCAGAATATCGATTTGTAGGACCAAGAGCTGAGCACAGAGAAGAGGTGACACTTCCGCAAGAGTGGCTTACCACAGTCTTCTTTCATGATGTAATGAGGCTTAACATTTAATTTTTTATTTTTACATTATAGTAGTGTAAAAGCAAGATGCATTCAGGTGGAACTGTACTCTGTGTGTGTGTGTGTGTTTGTGTGTGTGTGGGGAGACATAGAGAGACATAGATCAGCCTGCTGTTGAACTCACCATGTAGCCCCCTGGGCTGGCCTTCAGTGATCTTCCTGCTTCAGCCTTTAAGTGCTGGGCTGACAGGCATGCCCCCTGATGCCTGGCTGATCCATGTCAGGTATATGAAATGCATTTTCGACTTATGTTCAATTTGTAATAGTTTGGATGGGTATAAAACCTCATCATGCTGTGAAGAATGTGTATTGATTCACTTCTCTGTTTACAGAAGTGGTCCATCAGCATACAGATCAGAACAAAGAGGCCAGATACCTCAACACAGTGATTGAGCCATGGGCAGAATTATTCATGGTTCAGTTTGCTGGAGTCTCCCTTAAAAGAACCATTGTGTTCTTTGACTCAACTAAGCTTTATTTTTTTTTAAGTTTATTTATTTTTTTCTTGTTTCAGAACCTTAGTTTGTTTATTCACTCATTTTTATGGCCGGCTCAGCCCACCTTGAGGGCAGGGCTGGCCCAGCATGTGGTGCCAGGGATCGAACCGCGGTCCCTGAAGCCGCCCAAGCTTTCCCAAGCAGGCACTTTAGACCACTGAGCCATCCCACCAGGCCCCTCAACTAAGCTTTAAAGTAGTGCATTTTTGCCTAAGAATTGGAGATGTATAGATGAATGAAAGAACTATCTGTGCTGTAGTTGTTATACCCAGGATGAGAGATAAAATTTTAAATAATTTCAGCAACAAGTTTTGAATGGGGCTGGCCAGAGCTCAGCAGACTAAAGCACCTGGTTAGGCAGACACAGGAACTGGGATTCAATCCCCAGGATCACAGTGTTGGCCCTACCCCAGGCAGGAGCTTGGTGAATGGGCAGTTGAGATTGAGACAGTCTCTGTCTCAGCACCCCAGGGGTGGGTCTGTATCCCTGCTATGCTCTGCCTAAGCAGGCATGAGCTATCAGGCTGGCCTCTAAAAAAGATAAATTTTGATATATTCTACATGTGGATCAAATGCTCTTAGAGCATAGGGACTTTTAAATTTTTTCCATTGTTTTGTTTAGTATAGAATGAGAACATACACATTTTATATATTGTAGATATGTTTTGTCATTTGTATTTTCATTTATAATAACTTGACTTTTTGGAAGTTTTAATTTTTATATAGTCAAGCCTTTTATTTTTAAAATATATTTTAGGGAAGGGTCTACAGGGTGTTTGGTATTTCACTACTAGAGTGGACTCATAGTGGTCCACCTGTTTACAGCCTCCCAAGAGCTGGGATTATGCTACCATGCTCAGTCTTCACTTGATTTTAGCCAAAAGGCTGAGAAATGATCCCACACCCATTCTTAATTGCTGTCTCAGCATGCCCTGGGGGCTGGCAGCAGGCAGGCCAAGGATTGAACCCCAGCCCCTGTGCCTGCTTGCAGGCACTTTTTCTGCTTATCTGTTTGGCTGGCCAAAGTCTATTAATTTTCCTTTGCAATATTGTCTTTTGCTTTCGTGATGGTCCAAAACCCTAAATAAAGGAATTTTAACCTCCTGTTCTCTGCAGTGGTTAAAACTGATCTTGATTATTGAGCACATTGTTGTTACTGTGGGATTACTATGACCACTAGTAATAAGGACAAACAAATTATGATGATAATAGTTTGTATAACAGTAACTAATACATTTAATGGTTTTACTGAGCGTTTACCATGTGTGAAGTACTACTGAGTGTACACAAATGCTATCATTGTTTCTCATGGCAGTCCTTTAAGTTTGGCTTTTATTATTATTATTATTATTATTATTATTATTATTATTATTATTATTATTATTAGTGACCAGTTCAGCCACCCCCCATCCTGGGGACAAGCTGGTGTGGCATGTGGTGCAGGGGATTGAATTGTGTTCCTTGTGTGCCTGCCTAAATAGGTGCTTTAGACAGCTTATCTATCTCACCAGCCCCAAGTCTGGCTTTTACAATGAAGAAACTGAAGCTTAGAATAATTTGCCAAAGGTTACACAGTTCTGAGTGGCAGAGTTGGGATCTTAGATCACAGTTCATTGCACTTGAAAGCCTGTGCCATCAGTGCCTAGGAGGAGGGGTCAAAAGTAGGTTGTATGAGGAATGATGGTAGGGTCTTGGGAAAAGACAAGAAGTAGAGGGGACTTAGATTTAAAGTCCAGTTTTGTAGCTTGCTAGCAGGGCTTGAGGAAATTACTTAATTCTCTGGGTCAGTTTGATGGTAAGTACCCTGCAGTCTTTCTTTGTAGTATTGTTGTGAGGACTGAGTAATGTAATGTAATAAAAGGACAAAACACAGTGCATGGTATATAGTTGCTACTCTGTAACTGGAATTTATTATGTCAGGCATCTTTGAAAGTCTGTCATGTAGAAAGGGGATCTTTAAAAAAAAAACTTTATTTATGTTATGGTCGGCTCAGCCTGCCTTGGGGGTGGGGCTGGCGCAGCATGTTGTGCTGGGGATCAAACTGTAGTCCCTGTGGTTGCCTAAGCTTGCCTAAGCATGCACTTTAGACCGCTGAGCTATCTAACCAGAGAGGGGATTTTTTTGGGTTTTTTTCTTTGCTATGTCATTTGTGACAATATGGGCAAAACTTTATTTTTTAAATTTTGTTAATTTTAATAAGAAAGAAATAATGAGACAGTTTCAAAATATGTTAGGATAGCTACAATAATTAATACAGTGCATATTGTTGTCTTCATAGTAGTTGTTCAGAGTACAAGATGCAGACATGATAACTTTTCTAAACACTATTAGTACAAATATTTCTTCTCATTGAACTAAGAGAAAGTTGTATGTCTAGTCCAGTAGTCCATAATAGTAGTTGGTTATCAGTAGAACTGGCAATGTCAGAAGCTGTTGACTTGAGCCTTTTACAGCTCAGCATATTAATATGACTTTACTTTTTATACTTGTTGGTTAAACTTTTCTGCTGGATGGTTAACACCAATTTAAAGCAAGATGTATATAACAATAAAAGTGTAACTTTTGTTTCTGTCAAGGTTGGTGAAATCCCCTCAGGTTATATCCTGAAACCATGTACAGTACCTTGTAGATCTTTTGTCAGTGTTAGCCATCTGGATGAGCTATGGCTATTGCTTGACCAATTTGCTCTCTGTGAAAGCCTGAGAGTGTTTTCTCTCTAGGTGACTCTCCTTAGGCACACTATATGTCGTCGTCGATCCCTTTCCTCTATGGCCCCATAATCTCCTTGAACAGAAAATTTGGGATACTACTGACTTATAGGATGCTATAGTACAGGTTCTTTTATGTCCTGAGTCCTCACTGACCTGGAGAGGATAGGGCCAAAATATTAGCAATCTTTGTAGCCCTTCTTTTTTTTTTTTTAAATTTTTGGTCTGTGAAATTAATTTGTTAACTCTCCAGAAGAGAAGCTTAGTGATACTATTACCCTATAACATAGGCACTTGAGCTTTAACATCACTGTCTTTCTGAATATTAAACCCCTTAGACTTAATGTGGAATTGGTATTTTTTTTGTCAATCGTTGATATTCTAATAAATCCCTGTAGAATGCGATAGAAAAACAATCACACACAGAAATTTAGAAATCTAACCATATACAAAATTGTAGCAGGTCAATCCTATGGTATTTTTTCCTTATCTCTTATTCTCTTTGATTACTTATTTTTAAACATTTATTTGAGAGAGAGTATAGCAAGAATTGGTATATTAGAAGCAGCACACATCTAAAGAACAGAGTGACAAGCATTCCAAGCATGGTTTTAGTATTAGTATGTATTTAGTCAGAATAAGAATTTGGCCAACTGCTTGTCTCAAAACCTGTTGGAGATTCTTAGGACCATTATATAAGTGCATGGCTTTGCCCCTGCCATGTTTCCTAATATTTCTGCTTGCTGTCTCTTTGTTGTTCAATCCTTAAGTTCTTGTTTTGTTTTGTTTTTTTTTTTTAATTTTTTAATTTTACGGGGGCCTGGCGGGATGGCTCAGTGGTCTAAAGCGCCTGCTTGGGAAAGCTTGGGCGGCTTCAGGGACCGCGGTTCGATCCCCAGGGACCACATGCTGCGCCAGCCCTGCCCTCGGGGCGAGCTGAGCCGGCCATAAAAATGAGTGAATAAACAAACAAAGGTTCTGAAACAAGAAAAAAAAAAAAAAAAAATTAATTTTTTAATTTTAATTTTTTTTTCTTGTTTCAGAACTTTTGTTTGTTTATTTATTTTTATGGCCGGCTCAGCCTGCCCTGAGGGCAGGGCTGGCGTAGCATGTGGTGCCAGGGATCGAACCGCGGTCCCTGTAGCCGCCTAAGCTTTCCTAAGAAAGCACTTTAGACCACTGAGCCATCCTGCCGGGTCCCAATCTTTAAGTTCTTAATTTCCATTTAGCTGTGTTATGCCTTTCCATTTTTATTTCTTTTGAGTTCTTACACTAGGGAGACTATATGATATTTACACATGTAGGCCTGGTTTATTTCATTTATGAGTATATATTCAAGGTACATCCACTTATATATGAAGACTTTGAGTTTATCATTCATTATAGCTGAGTAGTATTCCATTATGTAAAAATACTACATCTGCATGCCTGCAATTCCAGCACTTAGGAGGATGAGGCAGGAGGATTGATGTGAGTTAGAGACCAGCCTGGGCTACAAAAGTTAGCTCAAGGCCAGCCTGAACTGCATAGTGAGACCCTGTCTCAAAAAAAAGAAAAGCCACATCTTTTTCAACCATTGTTCAGTTCATAGGCATTTTTGTTGTTTCCAATATTTGGCTATCACAAATTGTGCTGCTATAAACATAGGTGCACAAACATCACTATGATATGTTTTCACTTCTTTTGGGAAAATTCCGAGTAGAGGGATAGCTGGATTGAATGGGATTTCCAGTCCTAGTTTTTTAAGGAGTCTCCACACTGATTTCCATGATGGTCGCACAAGTCCACATTCCTACCAGCAGTGGAGAAGGGTTCAAAAGGGGATATTTTGTATTAGAGGTCAGAATTAAAGTAGAAGTAAAGAATTTATAGGAGGGTAAACATGGGCCCAATGATACTAAGACTTTTTAAAATATGTTTAGTACTGGGTCTACAAGGTCTCACTACACAGTTTGGACTAGTAGTGATAGGCATGCACCACCATGCTCAGTCTCAATCGTTGTCTCAGTGCACCCTGGGGGCGTGGCTGGCACAGCAGGCCTAGGACCTGCTAGAGTAATATTCCCTGTGCTAGAGCATTTGTCTGGTGGACATGAAGCTTTGGGTTCAATTCCTAACTGCTATTGGGGTTGGAGTGGCAGGTAAAATTGTACTTTGTCTAGGACTTTGTAGAACATGAAAGATTCTAGGATTCTGTTTCCATCTCAGTGGCTCCCTTAGTTGGATTCAAGAACACAGTCACTGTGATTATTCACAAGAAGAAAGGTTTCAGAGGGCCCAAAGTCCTTGATTTGAAATAGGCGTGATAGGGAGGCACTCTTATATTCACTTTTTTTTTTTTTTTTTTTTTTTGTGGGACCAGGGTTCAAACGACCTTGCACTTGCCAGGCAGGCACTTGTGCCGCAGAGCTATTTCCCTGGCCCATTACATTCACTTTGAATGTAACAGTAAATTGTAACAGTGATTTAGCTTCTAAAGGCAGTTGTACAGCTGAAGCAAAAACTGAAAAGATTAGTAATGAGTGAAATTAATCTGTGGAGAATAGTTGATTGATCAGAGGAAAAATCTACAATTAAACCAGCAAGATAGCTCAGTGGTCTAAAGCACCTTTTTAGGCAGCCGTAGGGACCTTGGTTTTATCCAGGGCACCAACATACCAGTACCAACTGTGCCCCCAGGGCAGGCTGAGCCAGCAACTCCCACAAAAAGAATCTTTAATTAAGCCAGTAGTGATAGTCGGAGCTTTATGGAGCAAACATAACTAAGGACCATTCCATATGTTTTCATGATTGTGTTGTGTATTTGTGCCCTATATATGTTAGGAAGGAGAATTCTTGGTTTGGAAAAAAGCTTAGACGGGCATGGTGGTGCACGCCTGTAATCCCAGCACTTGGGAGGCTGAAGCAGGAGGATCAGTGCAAGTTCGAGACCAGCCTGGGCTACAAAAGTGAGCTCAAGGCCAGCCTGAACTGCATAGCGAGATGCTGTCTCAAAAAGACCAAAAAAAAAAAAAAAAAGAAAAAGAAAAGAAAAAAAGCTTGTGCTGTGTTGTTTAGGCTGGCCTTGAAGTCACTGGGTAGCCCACATTGGCTTTGAACTTACGGTGCTTTTCCTGCCTCGGGCTCCCAAGTGCTGGGATTATAGGTGTGCACCCCCATGCCAGGTGGTCATTCCTGTTCTTAATAGTAGCTTCAGGTTCTTGAGACAGAAGTGCTTCTTGGTTAGATCTTGCATTCTTCCTCATCATAGTGTCCTTACTTCCAAAGGTGGCTGAGTTTGTGGATGAGCGGCCAGAAGAGGTAAAGCAGATGGAGGCTTTTCGTTCTAGCACTAAGTGGAAGCTTCTGGGAGGTGAGTTCCCGTAATAGGTGAGTCTGAATTTTCTATTATCGCAAATTTTTTCCTTTTCTATGCTTTTCTTTTAGAGGAATGCATAATTTGTTTCTCTGTATCATTGATCTTGAAAAATGTAGTGGGGAAAGGAATTCAGAATTTCTTGAGCTATATTAAGATATAGGAAGTTATAGAGTAGTCATCCCTCCTGCTTTTACATTTTTCTATTTGGGCTTCTAAGGCCAGAAAGTGACTCAGTTGGAGCCTTTCTGCATTCATTCCTCTCTGGCCCGTCATAGGAGGGCATAGGAAAGACTTCTGAAAGAGTTTAGAAGAAATGGGAATATGAAAGGTATAGTTAAAATGTCCTGGCACTGGTGAGATGGCTCAGTGGTCTAAAGCACCTGCTTGGACAAGCTTAGGCAATAGTAGGGACTGCAGTTTGATCCCTAGCACCATATGTTGTGCCAGTCCCACCCCTAGGGCAGGCTGAGCCCGCCATTAAATAAAAAAACAAACAAACAAATAAATAAAATGTCCTGCAAATAGACAAATAAAAGAAGTACTCTCATCTGGTGAGAAAGCTTAGTGGACTAAGTACCTGCTTAGGCAAGTGCAGGGACCGGGGTTTGATTCCCAATACCATGCTGAGACTGGGCATGGTGGTGCACACCTGTAATCCCAGCACTGAGGAGGCTATAAACGGGAGGATCACTATGAGTCAAGCAGTGTAGTGAGACAGTGAGACCCTGTACAAAATACTTTTTTTTTTTGGTCTTTTTTTTTTTTTTTTGAGACAGGGTCTCGCTATGCAGTTCAGGCTAGCCTTGAGCTCACTTTTGTAGCCCAGGCTGGTCACAAAATACATTTTTAAAGGAAAGTATTCTCAAGATACTCATGAATGTTCATTGTTGCCCCTAAATATAGAGAGCTATGTACATCTTTTGGGCTTTCTGAGTGGTCCTTAGGTATGTGCTGCTAGGGCATCTTGAAACTTTGGGTGTGAGGGGTGGATGCAGTTTTTATGGGAACTTGACTCTTTACTATTTATGTGTGGACCACAGTGAAGACCTATACTAACATAGTTATTTCCATCATGATATTCTAGATTCACCTACCAGGACAGCCCGGCATGATAGCCCAGATCCATCCCCTCCCAGGAGGGCCCAGAATGATACCCCGGATCCATCTCCCAGGAGGGTCCGGCATGATACTCCAGACCCATCCCCTCCCAGAAGTGCCTGGCACGACACTCCGGATCCATCCCCTTCCAGGAAGGCTCGGCATGATACCCCAGATGCATCCCCTCCCAGGAGAACCCGGCACGACACCCCAGATGCATCCCCTCCCAGGAGAACCCGGCATGACACCCCGGATGCATCTCCTCCCAGGAGGACCCGGCACGACACCCCAGAAGCATCCCCTCCCAGGAGGACCCGGCATGACACCCCAGATACATCTCCTCCCAGGAGGACCCGGCACGACACCCCGGAAGCATCCCCTCCCAGGAGGACCCGGCACAACACCCCGGATCCATCCCCTCCCAGGAGGACCCGGCATGACACCCCAGAAGCATCCCCTCCCAGGAGGACCCGGCACGACACCCCAGATGCATCCCCTCCCAGGAGGACCCGGCACAACACCCCGGATGCATCCCCTCCCAGGAGGCCCCGGCACGACACCCCGGAAGCATCCCCTCCTAGGAGGGCCCATCAAGAGTCTGACAGGTCTCTTCCCAGAAGGGTCCGCCATGACTCCTCAGAGACATCCCCCCTTAGGAAACATCATAGTTCTGCAGATGTGTCTCCTAGAAGATTCCCTTATGATTCCTCAGGTATGTATTCCTCCAGAAGGCCCCATAGCAATTCCTCTGACAGATCCCGACCCAGAAGGACTGTGGACTCCTCAGATACACGGCATCCAAGGAGAGGCCATCGTGACTCCTCCGATTTGGCCCCTAATATTGCTCATTCATTGCCCAGAACCAAAAGTAATAAAACTCCAGAAAGAGCCTCCTGCGAGACCTCTTCACCCTGGAAGGGATCAGAACCCACCCATCTGCCACTCCTGAAGAACATCAAAAGTGAATATGACTCAGACCTCTCTCCTGCACGGAAAAAGCAGGCAAAATCCCATTTTGTAGGTAAGCAGCAGCTTGATTCTAAAGGTGCCCATTAGGACTGCTGTTATAACAGTGAGAAACTTAATCTCTGGCAGCTTTCTTTTGAATCTTTGTTTTATAAGTGTTGAGAGTGAGTTTCTTTGGAAAAGTTTTGTGAAATAAGAGAGTGAGCTCAGAATATTTTAAAAATTACAGTGGCAGGGAGGAAAGTTTCTGTTTGTCTGAAATACTCTTCCCACCTCATATAAAAATGTGCTAGAAGGGGGAATTGAAATGTACAGTGAACATTTGAATTAAAATTTGTTATACCAAAGGACACTTTGTCACTAATCCCTTCTCCTAGTATTCCCCTCAGTTTGAATATACTTAACCCATACTTGTCATTTTCCAAAGCTGTTTCAGAGATCTTTTGTGAGTATCTCTTTATGGCTGTTTTTTTTTTTCTGTTGTTGTTTTTTTCTTTTTCTTTAACTCATCTTATAGACAAGGCTGGCCTCAAATGCAGTGATCCTCATGCCCCAGCCTCCTGAATGCTGGAATTACAGCTGTGTGCCACCTTGGCCAGCTTGTTGTTTTGAGTCAATACAAGTTGTTTATTATAGTTTCTGTCAAATAAAAATCTTTTTATTATTATTATTATTTTTTTTTTTTTTTCTTGTTTCGGAACTTTTGTATGTTTATTTATTTTTATGGCTGGCTCAGCCTGCCCTGAGGGCAGCGCTGGCACAGCATGTGGTGCCAGGGATCAAACCGCAGTCCTTGCAGCTGCCCAAGCTTTTCTAAGCAGGTGCTTTAGACCACTGAGCCATCCTGCCAGGCCCCCTCAAATAAAAATATAGTGTGTCCTCATCCATCTTATTTGGATCTGGCACTGTACAACTTTTTTGAGACTGGGCATGGTGGTGTGCGTCTGTAATCCCAGCTCTTGAGAGGCTGTAGACAGGTGGATCACTATGCGTCCAGTAGTGAGACCCTGAACACCCTGTAGACCCTTCCCTAGAATAAAAAAAGATATAAATATATATATGCACAGTATGTGATACTTTTTTTTTTTTTGCGGGACCAGGGTTTGAACTCACGATGTTACACTTGCCAGGCAGGCACTTGTGCCATGGATCTATTTCCCCGGCCCCAGTTCTACATCTTTTTTCCCTATTCTACTTCCCTCCCTTAAAACCCTCTTCCTGGGGCCTGGCAGTGTGGCTCAGTGGTCTAAAGCGCCTGCAGGAGGCTGCAGGGACTGGTTTGATTCCCAGCACCACATGCTTCGCCAGCCCTGCCCTCAGGGCAGGCTGAGCCGGCCATAAAAATAAAGGAAACAAAAGTTCTGAAACAAGAACCCCCCCCCCCCAAAAAAAAAAAAAAGAAAGAAAAAAAAAAAACCCTCTTCCCTTCCATATTTATGAAAGCTTTGTTCCCATTTCTTTTCTTGTGTTCTTTTCTTTCTATCCCTTCCTCAGTACTCTGCAACTTCTGGCCCTTCCATAAAGTCAAAATGATCATGATAGGTAAGCATTTTGAATCAGTTCAGGATATCAAGGCAGCCATAACAGCACAGCTAAACACTTACAAAAGAGGTCCTCTTGGGTCTGCCAGATAGCTCAATGGACTAAAGTGCCTGTCTAGGCAGACACAGGGACCAGGATTCTATTCTCAGTGTGCTGTGCCAGCCCTGCCCCTGCACTGGGGCACGCTGAGTTGGTGATTGAGACTGGCATGGTGGTGCAAGTCTCACAGCACTTGGGAGGCTAAAAACAGGAGGATCACTGTGAGGGTCTGATCTATGTAGTGAGACCCTATTCTAAATACATTAAAAAAAGACTTCTAGATTCCTTCCTTCCTTTCTTCCTTTCTTTCTTTCTTTCTTTCTTTCTTTCGTTCGTTCGTTCTTTCTTTCTTTCTTTCTTTCTTTCTTTCTTTCTCAGGAATTGAACTTGGATGTAGGAATCCATTGGTCTTATCATGAATGGTTCAACATGGGGAGACACAGCGACAGGAATTAGAAAGACAAGAAGACAAAAAGCGTGGCTAGGTGGTTGCTCGTCTGCCTGATGGGCAAGGCTAACTCAATGCACAACAAAATCATTTATACTTTTGCAAAGTTTGTATCACATGACACAAAGTTGCCTAGTGACTAATAGCTGTCCTTACCCAGACAGAATGTTTTTCTCGAGACTGGGGTAGCTGGTTTGCTTTAGGTGTTGAGGCTCAGTCCCACCTACACACACTTGATCAATTTCCTGGCTTCCTGTGCCTCCCAGCACTCAGGACCTTTTGCTTGCCAGGCTGGTGCTGTGTTGTTGAACTATATATCCCTAGCCTTGGGACAAAGGTTTCCAGAACTGCTTGATAAATTGACAAGAATGGGCAGATAAATGTGCTTGGAGGAATGGGAGGACATATTTATTTATTTATTTATTTATTTTAGAATTTTATTTTATTTTTTTCTTGTTTCAGAACCTTTGTTTGTTTATTCACTCATTTTTATGGCCAGCTCAGCCCGCCCCAGGGGCAGAGCTGGCACAGCATGTGGTGCCGGGGATCGAACCGCGGTCCCTAAAGCCGCCCAAGCTTTCCCAAGCAGGCGCTTTAGACCACTGAGCCATCCCGCCGGGCCCAGGAGAACATATTTTATTTAATTTTTTGTTTATTGTAGTACCAAGAATTGAACTCAGGATTTTGCACTTGCCAGGCAAGCTCTTATTCTACTGAGCCATGTCCTCGGCCCTGGGGAGGGTATATTTTGAGGGAGTATGGTAATTCATCTTTAATAGAGTTTTAAAATTTGTATTTTGGGGTCAGGGAGATAGCTTCGTGGCTTACGTGCCTTCCTGGCAAGTGCAAGGTTGTGAGTTTGAACCCTAGTCCCACCAAGAAAAAATCATATTTTTAAAAAAATTTTGTTTATGTTTTGGCCAGTTCAGCCTGCCCTAGGGGTGGGGCTGTCAGAGCACGTGGTGCTGGGGATCCAACTGTGGTCCCAGTGGTTGCCTGAGCTTGCCTAAGCAGGCACTGAACTATCTCGCCAGCCCAAAATTCCTTTTTTTAAAAAATTATACTTCATACATGTTTATTGCAAAAACTTTATGTGAAAATATACATATGATGAAGCAGAAAAAATGTGACACATGATTGTTCCACTCAGAGGTATTCATTGTTAGGATTATCACAAGTGTTCTCTAGGTATGGGCTGGCTAAAAAGCTCAGTGGATTAAAGTGTCTGCAAGCAGATGCAGAGGCCGGCCATGCTGACATGGCAATTGAGACTGGGTGTTGTGGCGTGCACCTGAAATCCCAGCTCTTGGTAAGCTGTACACAGGTGGATCATGATGAGTCTGATCTAGTAGTGAGACCCTGAACACCCTGTAGACCCTTCCCTAAAATACAAAAAAGCCCTACAAAAAAAACAACAAATGTTTCTTTAGGTAAAGGCTGGTCCAATAGCTCAGCGGACTAAAGCACCCGCTTAGGCAGATGCAGGGACCAGGGTTTTATCCCCAGTGTGCCATGCCAGCCCTGACCCCTGGGGCTCACTGAGAGCGTGACTGAGGCTTGGTGTGGTGGTGGCATGCGCCTATAATGCCAGTGCTTAGGAGGCTGAAAACTGGAGGATCACTGTGAGTCTGTGTAGTGAGACCCTGCAAGGTCCTGTACTATGTATAATACATTAAAAAAATAAAAAGTAAATAAAGCAAAAAACTTTTAGGTGTTTTTGGTATGCGCTTTTGACAGACTTGACTTCTGACTATGCCAAATGTATGTTATCATATGGGTAAACTTTCGTATCCTTTCTACATAAATTTTTTTTTTTTTTTTTTTTTTTTTTTTTTTTTTTTTTTTTTTTTTTTTTTTTTTTTTTTTTTTTTTTTTGGTCTTTTCAAGACAGGGTCTCACTATGCAGTTCAGGCTGGTGTTGAACTCACTTTTGTTGTCCAGGCTGGTCTCGAACTCATACCAATCTTCCCTCTTGCCTTAGCCTCCCAAGTGCTAGGGTTACAGGCGTGTGCCACCATGCCTGGCTTCTATATAATTTTTAATTCTAAAACTATCTCTATTTAGTGTAAGTTTTAATGATGTTAGTTTATGAAAGTTTCCTTGGTCATTTCCCTATTACATGTTTTTGATTATTTCTGAGCTTTGGCTTTTATGCTTTTAGTGATATTCTTAAATATAAACTGTTGCACTTTCTTTTGGGTTATTTTTTGGAAATTGTACTTGTAGGTGGGTTTCCTAGAAAGCTAAGAAGTTGATTTATTAGCACAAAAGGTGCAAATGTTTTTGAGGCCATTAATGTATATTGCCTACTAGTATGTGTATATATATGTATGTTTATCTTTATTTGAGACAGGGCCTCGCTATGTACTTTGGGTTGGCCTTGAGCTCCCTTCGTAGCCATGCTGGTCTTGAACTCAAAACAGTCCTCCTGCCTCAGCCTCCCAAGAGCTGGGATTCTAGGCTTGTACCACTGACACATGGCTCTGCATACTAATTTTTTTTTTTTTTTTTTTTTTTTTTTTTGCAGAACTGGGGGTTGAACTCAGGCCCTTGCACTTGCCAGGCAAGCGCTTACTCTACTGAGCTGTTTCCCCAGCGCCTCTGCATACTAATTTTTGAGAAGCAATTTATTGATGCTTTGATCTAGAATACAAGCCTTTTGCTTCATCTTTTGTTCCTAGGCACTCTTTTTTTTGTTTGTTTGTTTTTGTTTATTTATCTATTATATGGCCGGCTCAGCCTGCCCTGAGGGCAGGGCTGGCGCAGCATGTGGTGCCAGGGATCGAACCGCGGTCCGTGCAGTTGCCCAAGCTTTCCTAAGCAGGCGCTTTAGACCAGTGAACCATCCCTCCAGGCCCCGTTCCTAGGCACTCTTAATTCTAAATTAAAATACTTGGTTACCTTGTCTGAGGACAAGAATATACAGTATTTTAGATGTTTCTGAGTTGTGTCACAGGTTAGGGGGCTGCCTTCAAGTTGTTTTGCCCATTCCGTTGGCTTGGAGGGGAGGAAGTAACTATAATAGAGCAGTGCGTGGACGTCTCATGTAGTCGTTAGTCATTTGGGAATAGAACCTGCGTGCTCTGCCTATTGTGTGAAAATGGGATCTGATGTTGTTGTTCTCCTTTGTCATCCATACTTGTGTTTAGGCTAGTGACTGTTCTTCGCAGGAGGGTTAAACAGATGTGCTACCTTACATGTAAAGTCCTAAGGAGATTAGTTAACTTTTTTACCATGCTGGAGATTGAATCAAGGCCTCGTACTTGCTAGGCAAGCACTATACCACTGACTGAGTTACTTCCCCAGCCCTCATTCTTTAATTTCTAGGCTCTTCTCCCAGCCATAGGGTATTTCTTACAAGGCTTTTACCTAGGAGCCATCAGTGCCACATGACGAACTCTGCTTTCTCCCCAGGTGACTGCCAGAAAGCCTCTGATTCAGATCTGTCACCTCCACGGCACAAACAGAATGCAGGGTACCAGGCTTCTGACTCAGATCTGTCGCCTCCAAGGAATAGACCAAGACAGCGGAGCTCTGATTCTGACCTCTCTCCACCAAGGAGGAGACAGAGGACTGAATCTTCGGATTCTGATTTGTCTCCACCTCGAAGGACTCAACCTCCTGGAAAGAAGGTATAGATATCCAGGAGCCATTTCCCTCTCTTAGATGTACTCCTATCTTTTAGCTTTGTATAAATCCCTGCGAAGCCAGAGGAGCAAGAAATAGTAGTAATAAATCTTACTTAAGGCAACTTGTAAGACGACTTTTGGAGCTGTCCTATCAATGGATTTCTTTTTTTTTTTCTCTTTTTGAGGCAGGGTCTTGCTGTGTAGTTCAGGCTGGCCTCGAGTTCACTTTTGTAGCCCAGGCTGGTCTCAAACTTGCACTGGTCCTCAGCCTCCACTGTCTCAGCCTCCCAAGTGCTGGGATTACAGGCATGTGCCATCACACCTAGCACTTCAGTGGACTTCTAAATGCAGGTTGTATATCCTTAACCAGAATGCTTGGGGCCAGACTTATTTTTAGATTTGTGAGTTTTCATATTTTGGAGTATGTGCATAGACTTCTGTATATATTTTGGAGTGTGTGCATACTGAAATCTGAAATTGATTACATTCATTGTGTGTAGAATGTGTCTTTTATTTTTTTTAAACTTTCAACTTTTTTTTTTTAAAAGAATTTATTATTATTATTATTTTTTCTTGTTTCAGAACTTTTGTTTGTTTATTTATTTTTATAGCGGGCTCAGCCTGCCCTAAGGGCAGGGCTGGCACAGCATGTGGTGCCAGGGATCGAACTGCGGTCCTTGTAGCCGCCTAAGCTTTCCTAAGCAGGCGTTTTAGACCACTGGAGCCATCCTGCCAGGCCCCTAGAATGTGTCTTTTTAAAAATTGTTTTTAATGTATTTGGTATAGGGTTTACAGGTTATACAGGATGTCCAGGGTCTCACTACATAGATTGGACTTGTGAGTCTCCTGTTTTCAGCCTCCCAAGCTCTGGGATTATAGACATGTGCCAACAAGCCTCGTCTCAGTGGCTGTCTCAGCACGCTGTAGAGCCAGGGCTGGGGCATCACAGCACATCAGAGATTGAACTCTGGTGACTGCACTCTGCCTAAGCAGGCACTTTAGTTTGCTGAGCTATCTGGTCGGCCCTTTTTAAAATTATTTATTTATTTATTTTGTTTTTGTTTTATTTTTACAGAATCAGAAATTGAACTTGGGCCCTTACGCTTGCCAGGCTATCTCCTCAGCCCCCCTTTTTATCATTTTTTAAAAAGATCCTTGTTTACTTATTTAGTATAAGGTCTGGCTACGCAGCTCAGATTCATAATGATCCTCTTGTCTCAGCTTTCCCAGTGCTGGGATTACAGGTGTGCACATGGGGCCAGCATGACATGCTACCACCAGTACTAGGGATTGAACCTGGGTCCTTGTGCTTTCCCGACAGGCACCTAGGCCACCAAGTTATCTCCCCGACCCTACAGAATATATTTTGATTTTCTTTTTCATCCCCTTCCCCTTCTCTCCTCCCCTGTACCTCCACCTTGATCTTCTTTTGCAAAAAGATCTGTCTCCCTATTTCCTATTACTTTTCGCTATGGTTTTTTGTTTTACTTGGTCACCTTATGTAAGAGAAATCATGTGACATTTAATCTTGTGTATCTGATTATCTGAAACTTTTTTTTTTTTTTGTCTTTTTTTTTGAGACAGGGTCTCGCTATGCAGTTGAGGCTGGTCCTGCACTCACTTTTGTAGCCCAGGCTGGTCTCGAACTCGCACCAATCCTCCTGCCTCAGCCTCCCGAGTGCTGGGATTACAGGCGTGAGCCACCATGCCCGGCTTATCTGAAACTTTTTGAGTACTAACATGATGCCTAAAAGTTTTAGATTTTGGAATTCAGACTTAATTGAATTAGAGATGCTCAACCTGTACTAGGTTTGACCAGGGGTTCTGCCTTACAACCTCATAATTCCACTAATTGCACTTTAATAGACCCGGAGAAGTTTCTGGCCTTTCTTTTTCACTTTTGTTTTTCTATTAGTACATATTTACATTACAAAATGATCCATTCATCTGGGGAGTTGGACTGAGCACAGCCGAGTTCTTTTTCTCCTGCTTCCCTTCCTTTTCCCTCTACCTCTTGATCCCCTTCCCATTTGAAAAGGTCTGCTTCCCTATTTGCTATCACTCATCTTTTATTTTGCTCTGGATAGTTTGGTTTCTCATATAAGAAAAGCTGTGTACCTTTTAACCTTTGTATCTGATTTGTTTCATTTCACATTGTGGTTTTAAGCTACATCCATTTTCTTACAAGTGACTTAAGTTTATCCTGCTTTATGGCAGAGTAGTATTACATTGTTTATAAATAATACATTTTCTTTTCCCTTCATCTGTTGATAGGCATACACTGCTTTCAGGATTTAGCTAGTATGACTTGTGCTGCTATCCACGTGCATATGCATATATATATTTTTTTTTTTAAAAAATATTTATTTATTTATTTATTTATTTATTTGCAGGGCTGGGGTTCAAACTCATGACTTTGCACTTGCCAGCTATCTTCCTGGCCTCCCATGTGCATATATATTATCACTGAAGGAAAACTTTTTTTTAAAAGTACAAATTGAGGACTGTTCTTTGCAGAGTAGGGTTAGGAACACAGACCTGTGTCATACTGAATGCAGATTTGAATTCTGCTTCTGCTGCTGTCTGAGATTTAGGCAAGATACTTACATTTCTAAGGCTCAGTTTATACATTTGAAAAATGTGAAAAAAAATTAGTTTCCATTTTTATAAGATTTTTGCGGGCCCGGTGGGATGGCTCAGTGGTCTAAAGCGCCTGCTTGGGAAAGCTTGGGTGGCTTCAGGGACCGCGGTTTGATCCCCGGCACCACATGCTGCACCAGCCCTGCCCTCAGGGCGGGCTGAGCCGGCCATAAAAATGAATGAATAAACAAACAAAAGTTCTGGGCCCGGTGGGATGGCTCGGTGGCCTGGAGCGCCTGCTTGGGAGGTGGGCGGCTTCGGGGACCGCGGTTCGATCCCCGGCACCGCATGCTGCGCCAGCCCTGCCCTCTGGGTGGGCTGAGCTGGCCATGAAAATGAGTGAATAAGCAAATAAGGGTTCTGAAACAAGAAAAAAATAAATAAATAAAATAAATTCTTTAAAAAAAAAAAAAAAAAAAAAAAAAAAAAAAAAAAAAAAAAAAAAAAAAAAAAAAAAAAAAAAAAAAAAAAAAAAAAAAAAAAAAAAAAAAAAAAAAAAAAAAAAAAAAAAAAAAAAAAAAAAAAA
>PVJA010035704.1:0-21645 GCA_004027025.1 Myocastor coypus | reverse complement strand
GTTTTTTTTTTTTTTTTTTTTTTTTTTTTTTGTCTTTTTGAGACAGGGTTTCCCTGTGCAGTTCAGGCTGGCCTTGAGCTCACTTTGTAGCCCAGGCTGGTCTTGAACTCGCACTGATCCTACTGCCTCAGCCTCCCAAGTGCTGGGATTATAGGTGTGCGCCATTACGCCCGGCTGAGATGTGCTTTTTATGCTTGAGGCACTGGGTTCAACCTGTAGACAAAAAAAACAAACAAACAAAAAAAACAAAAACAAAGGCAGAACAGCCTTTTTTCTGTATTCTTACAGAAAACTCTTACAAAAATCTTTTTCTTGCCTATAACCATTAACCCCAGATACAATTTAATTTTTCAAGGGCACAAAAAGTTTAGCCTTTCCAACACCACGCTTTCTCATTGATTTTGCAAGGAGGCTGGAAGCTCGAAGGCCTTCCCACAGGGAGAGCTACTATACTAGAACAAAAGGTTCGGTTTTGCAGATCATTCAAAAAAAAAAAAAAAGAAAGAAAGAAAAGAAAAAGTGAGCTGTTTTCTCCCTCCTTTTTTTTTCCGGATGAATCACTACAGCTCAATGACAGCTCCCAATGCAACAAAACCTCCCCACGGCTCTGGCAGCTGCAGGCTACTGTGGACCGAACTAAGTAGTTGGAACACGAGACCGGCAGCTCCAAATGGGCCTCCGATCCCGAGCAAGAGGCAAGTAACTTCTCAATGCATGCAAGAAAGCCATCGTAGCCGGTGTAATCAGAAACCGATTTTCCAGGTGTCAGTCCTGGTCACACCACAGATGCCGGCGAGGGGGGGGAGGGGCCACACGCACATCTGGAAAGCGCGGACAGAGGCGGGTTCCACTAGGGACCCGCGTCTCCCTCTCGCTCCCGCGGCCGGAGCCTTCTCTCCACCTGCGCCTACTCTGATCTTCCCGGACACACCAAAGTATCTTTTCTCTTCACTGCGGCTCAGGCTACTAAATTCCACAGCTACTACGGAGTCTGCGGTCCTTGCTCCCTCCTTCTTCCAAGTTCCCCGCGGCCGACTCTGCGTTGGCCCCTCCATCCGCACCCTGGGCCTCCTCCCAGCCCCTCGCCCTTCTCCAGTGCCCCGGGGCGACCCGCACACCCTCGCGCTACCGGACCCATCCCTCGGGGCCTGGCCGCGGCCTCTTATTCGCTGTGCCCGGTCTTCCCACGGCCTTGCTTTCCGAGCCAGGGGTCGATGAGCGCTCCGGCCGGCCCGGGCCTCGGCCGCAGACGCCCTCCAGCCCACCAGCCACGGCACTCACGCCCTTGCTTCTCGCCACCCAGACCCACCCCGCCCTTCCGCCGCGGCCTAGTCACAGACGGTCCCCGTGCTGCCCGGGTTCCGCCGCCCCTCCCCCTTCACCTGCTCCATAGCCCGGCCGGGAACCCAGTTGAATCGAACCCGTCAGCTCCGCGTTACCAGCCGCACGCGCCGCCTTCTGGAACCTACTAGAAGCTGCCGGGACCTTGGCTCCCGCCCCTTCCTCGCTTGCTCACTGGTCAAACTCTTTCAGACTAGCCTGTCTGCACTTCCCTTTCATTGGCTTTAGGGGCAGCTCATCACGTTTATTTTCCTCTCATTGGGCATCAGAGAGTAATCTCGTGAACACTGCCTGCTCCGAACCTCAGGATTGGGTTATCCCTAATAAACCCCGCCTACATACGGCTTACGGTTGGAGGGCGGAACGGACCTCTGCAACGTGGATTGGATGCTTGGTCTGCCAATCGTGGCCGAGCTAGCCGCGCCCATTGGTCCTGGTCTTTCTGGAAATTTCCACCTCTCTCATTGGACTCTGGGACTCCATTACGGCACCGCCTTCGGAATAAAAAAATTTCAATTGGGCGGGAGTTGCTGAGGCCTTGCGTTGATAGGTTTAAATCGCTGCCCTGCAAAGCGCGGGTCACCCCGCCCCTGGTTTGCGGAGTCTGAGGTTGAGCTCAAGCGGCTATTGAGTTTTGCGAGTCTCCGGCTCGCCTGGGTGTTCGGCTTTTACTTGCGAGGTGGCGCGCCGTCCACTGCCTTCCCTGCGGGACGGGTGTTACGATCCAGTTGTCTCCAAACTGCGCCTGGCTGGGCGCCTGGCTAAAAGCTCGGTTTGGGCGGGAGGGCGCCTGCTGGTCTCAGGCAGCCGCGCACGCTCCCTGAGCTGAAGCAGAGAGAGGGCAGAGAGAGGGTTGCATGGGCGGGATGCGCTAAGACAAGAGAGGCGCTCCTATTTTAGGGAAGGGTTAACAGGGTGCTCAGGATCACACTACTAGATCAGACTTTAGTTTTTCGCCTGTTTACAGCCTCCTAAGAGCTGGGATTACAGATGGCGCGCCACCACACCCAGTCTCAATTGCCATCTCAGTGCGCTCCGCAGGCCTTGGGATCAAACCCCAGGCTCCTGCTGTAAAGTACCAGTTTTTTTTTTTTTATTTTTTTGGCGGGACCGAGGTTCAAACTCACGACATTGCACTTGCTAGGAAGGCATTTGTACCACGGACCTATCTCCCCGGCCCCCAAAAATGCTAATTTTGTTTGTTTATTCATTTTTATCGGCTTAGCATGTGGTGCCGGGGATCGAACTGTGGTCCCTGTAGCCACCTGCAGGCTTTAAACCACTGGGCCATCCTGCTGGGCCCCAAAAATGCTGATTTTAATTCCCAGTGAGCGTGGGATTTCTGGACAACCGAGCCTCAGTGTGTTTTGGAGCTCTCTGCAACTCTGCATAATGCACCCTCAAGAGTTGCAGACACTAGAGATTAAATCCAAGGCCTTCACACTAAACTACCCTCCCAAACCCAGTTTTTTTTTTTTTTTTCTTTTTGAGACGGTCTCACTGCGCAGTTCAGGCTGGCCTTGAGCTCACTTTTGCAGCCCAGACTGGTCTTGAACTCGCACTGATCCTCCTGCCTTAGCCTCCCGAGTGCTGGGATTACAGGCGTGCACCACCACGCCCGGCTTCAAACCCAGTTTTTCTTTGACACAAGGTATCACTAAGTGCTCAGACTGGAGTAAAATTTGGGATTCTCCTGTCTCAGCCTATCTGGGTGCTGCAATTACAAGCATGGGCCAACTACCTGGCTTTTCCAAGGATTTATTTAATTTTATTTATTTATTTATTTATTTGTCTTTTTGAGACAGGGTCTTGCTATGCAGTTGAGGCTGACCTTGAGCTCACTTTTGTAGCCCAGGCTGGTCTCGAACTCGCACCAATCCTCCTGCCTCAGCCTCCCAAGTGCTGGGATTACAGGTGTGAGCCACCACGCCCGGCTTCCAAGGATTTAAAGTGGCCCTGCAGGACTGGTGAGATGGCTCAGTGGTCTAAAGCCCCTGCTTAGGCATGTTTATGCAACCACAGGAGTGATCGAGGTTTGATCCCTGCACCACATGGTGCCCCAGCCCCACCCCTAGGGCAGGCTGAGCCATATATAGTGTCCCTGCATACCAGTAACTCTCCTTCCCAGCTTCCCAACTGTACCACCTACTTCATGACAGCAGAGTTTGTCCCCAGAACTTCCTCTTGGAGACTTTAGGAATGGGAATCATAGGGCTGGGAAGGTAGCTCAGCATTCAGCGCCTACCTGGAAAGCACAAGGATCATGGTTTGATTCCAGGAACCCTGGGTGCACCATGCTGCCCTGAAACCGGGTGTGGTAGCCCTAGGGAGACTGAGACAGAAGGATCACTATGAGTCTGAGCTGGGTAGCAAGATTCTGTATCAAATAAGTAAAAAGATTTTTTCTTTTTAAAGACAAGGATGAGAACTGTAGACTCACCTTTGCCACCCATACTTTGTCCTCACTCCAGTGCTAGCTCTGGCAATAGTGACATCTGTGTTCTTGAACCCCCTTTGCTCTGTTCCCCTGCCAGGTTATCACCCCCGCCCTTTTGTGTGTGTGTGTGTGTGTGTGTGTGTTACCAGAGTTCAAACTGAGGACCTTATGCTTGCCAGGCAAGCACTTATTCCACTGAGCTATCTCCCCAGCCCCAACCTGCTGATCTTTACTTTTATTTTTTTAAAGAATTTTATTTATTTATTATGTCAGAACTTTTGTTTATTTATTTATTTTTATGGCCAGCTCAGCCTGCCCTGAGGGCAGGGCCGGCGCAGCATGTGGTGCCAGGGATTGAATCGCGGTCCCTGCAGCCTCCCAAGCTTTCCTAAGCAGGCGCTTTAGACCACTGAGCCATCCCACTGGGCCCAACCTGCTGATCTTTAACGTTGCCGAGATTGAGAGCTGTGTCTACTATTCCAGCATGTTAATATCCATTTGTGAATAGCACTGTAGCAGTGCATGTGGCCCCTCAGATCATTTACTTTAAGGGCTGGCCAAATAGTTCAGTAGATTAGAGCACCTGCAGGCAGGTGCAGGCATGGGGGTTCAGTCCCCCGCCTGCCTTGCTGGCCCCGCACCCATTTTGCTGAGACAGCAATTGAGACTGGGCGAGGTGGCATGAGCCTATAATCCCAGCTCTTGGGAGGCTATAAATGGGCAGATCACTACAAGTCTGATCTAGTAGTAAGACCCTGCACACGGGGTAGACTTCCCTAAAATGCAAAAAAATAAAATAAAAAAATTTACTTTGATAACAGCTCCATTCATATCAGTGGAACTTTTTTTTTTTTTTTCTTGTTTCAGAACCTTGTTTGTTTATTCACTCATTTTTATGGCTGGCTCAGCCCGCCCCAAGGGCAGGGCTGGTGCAGCATGTGGTGCTGGGGATCGAACCACGGTCCCTGAAGCCACCCAAGCTTTCCCAAGCAGGCTCTTTAGACCACTGAGCCATCCCGCCGGGCCCCCCATATCAGTGGAGCTTTTATCTGTTTTAATTTTATTATTATTTGTTACTAGGAATTGAACTTCGTGTTTTCCTTTATTTTTGTCTCTGGCACTTATGAATTCCTTGAAATGTGTTGCTGCTGTTTCAGTTTTCTTTATTCCTTCCTTTCTTTCTTTCTTTTTTTTCTTTCTTTCTTTCCTTCTTTCTTTTTGAGCCAGGGTCTTGCTCTATAATCCAAGCTGGCTTTAAACTCCCTGTATAGTCCAGACTATATAGCAAGCTCCTGCCTTAGCCTCCTGAATTCTGGAATTAGAGACATGGGACACCATACCTGGCTACAGCAAATAATATTGAATCCCCCCACAAAAAAATATTGAATCCCCTATCGTGTCAAGTAATCGTAGGCATGCGCCTGTAATCCTAGCACTCTTGAGAGGCTGAAGCAGGAGGACCACATATTTGAGCCCAGCCTGGACAACTTAGTAAAATCTCATCTCAAATAAAAAAGAAAGGCCTGAATTTCAGCTCATTGTGAAGGACCTGGGCTTATTTCCCTATACTGGGAGAAAAAAGGGAACAAAATCACTTTTTCTGGTGCTCATTCAAGTAGAAGAGACAAAATGAAATGTAAGTCTGCTGTGGAGAAGAACTAAACTTTAGGAAGGAGTTAAGGAACAGTGGGAAGTCAAGGTGGCTGCCAGAGGCTGAGGCAGGAAAACCAAATTAGTCCACAGTTCTAGGCTAGTGTGGTGTGTCATTACCAGACCTTTCTTTTTTTTTTTTTTTTTTGTGGGACCAGGGTTCGAACTCACGACCTTGCACTTGCCCAGCAGGCACTTGTGCCTCGGAGCTATCTCCCCAGCCCATACCAGACCTTTCTAAGAAAAAGAATATGTTGAGAAAACCTAGAATTTGCTATCTAGCCCAAGCCGGCCTCCAGTTCGTAAGCCTAGGAACCGTGTGGCTCAAAGAAAATTTCAGAGTTCATTGATTGACTAGTAAGAAGCTTGTTTTTTTGCTGTACTAGAGATGAAAATCAAAGCTTTATCACTAAATGATTCCCTTTTCCCAGACCCTTATTTTTTCTTTCTTTCTTTCTTTCTTTTTTTCTTTTCCAGAACTGGGATTGAACTTAGGACCTTGCACTTGCCAGGCAGGCACTTGTACCCCTGAGCTATCTCCCTAGCCCTTACTTTTTCTTTTCTTTTCTTTTTTCTTTTTTCTTTTTATTTATTTATTTATTTATTTATTTATTTATTTTTGTCTTTTTGAGACAAGGTCTTACTATGCACTTCAGGCTGGCCTTGAACTTTTGTAGCCCAGGCTGGTCTCGAACTCACACAGATCCTCCTGCCTCAGCCTCCCAAATGCTGGAATTATAGGCGTGCGCCGCCCATGCCCAACTTTTATTTTCATTTCTAAGATCTCTTTTAAAAAAAATTATCTGAGCTTCGTGGGTGTGGTGGCCCGTGCCTATAATCCCACCGCTAAGAGGCCTGAGGCAGGAGGATTGGGAAGAGTTTAAGGACAACCTATACTACATAGGGAGATTATCTCAAAGCAAAAAATAATAGTCTGGAAGGGGCATGGTGACATACATCTGTAATCCTAGCACTTGGAAGGCTGAGGCAGGAAGAACCTTTCAGTTCCAGACCAGCCTGGTTTACAGAGTGAATTCAAGGCCAGCCTAAACTGCATAGCAAGACTATGTCTCAAAAGGCCAAAATAAATAAAATAATAATAGTCTGCCCTGAGCTAGTCCTTTTGAAAATATTTATTTATTTGGTATAGGGTCTCACTACATAGCTCAGACTTGTAGTGATCCTCCCATTTTCTTTCAGCCTCCCCAGTACTGGGATTACAAGCATGTGCTACTACACCTGATTTTGGTGGCCAGCTCAAAGCAACCAGGGTCGGGGCAGCGTGGCTTGTAGTTCTGGGGATTGATCCTGACCTAAGCAGGGGTTTAGTCCCCTATCTTGCCAGTCCGAAAATGTTTTTTATTCTCAATTCTTTTTTGTTTTCTTTTTTCTTTTTGTATTTAGTACAGGGTCTCCCTGTATAGATCAGACTTGTAGTGATCCTCCTGTTTTCAGCTTCCCAAACCCTGGGATTACAGGCGCGCACCACATGCCCAGTCTCAATTACTGCCTCAGCTTGCCCTGGAGCTGGCGCCAGCACAGCATGGTACTCCAAGGATCAAATTCTGGTTGCTAAGTAGGTGTTTTAGTCTACTGAGCTATCTGGTGGGCCCTATTCTCAATTTGTGTGTGTGTGTGTGTGTGTGTGTGTGTGTGTACACGTTTGAAACAAGGTTTTTCTTGCTATGTAGCCCACCCTGGCCTTGAACTCACAGCTTCAGCCTCCCAAGTGCTAGGATCACAGGTGTGCAATGTCGTGCCCAGTTTCACTTTTTATTTTATTTTATTTTATTTTTAAATTTTATTTATTTATTTATTCTTGTTTCAGAATCTTTGTTTGTTTATTCACTCATTTTTATGGCCAGCTCAGCCCGCTCCGAGGGCATGGCTGGCGCAGCATGTGGTGCCGGGGATCGAACTGCAGTCCCTGAGGCCGCCCAAGCTTTCCCAAGCAGGCGCTTTAGACCACTGAGCCATCCCGCCGGGCCCCTCACTTTTTATTTTAAAACAAGATCTCACTAAATTACCCAAGCTGGCCTCAGATTTGTAATCTTTCTGCCTCAGCTTTCAGAGTAGCTGGGATTACAGCTATGGACCACTGTGCCTGAAAAAAAAAAATTAATGGATGGAGAGATAAGATGGGGGAACAGGGTAAACCCTAGCAATAACATTTATTTTTGTCTTTTTGAGACAGGGTCTCGCTATGAGAGCCCAGGCTGCTCTCAAACTCACACTGATCCTCCTGCCTCAGCCTCCCAAGTGCTGGGATTACAGGCATGTGCCAACATGCCCAGCTCTATTTATTTATTTATTTATTTATTTATTTATTTATTTATTTATTTATTTATGTCTTTTTGAGGCAAGGTCTTGCTATGCAGTTCAGGCTGGCCTTGAGCTCACTTTTGTAGCCCAGGCTGGTCTCGAACTCTCACCGATCCTCCTGCCTCAGCCTCCCAAGTGCTGGGATTTATTTATTTTTGAGATAGGGTCTCACTATATAGTTCAAGCTGGCATTGAGTTCACTTTGTAGCCCAAGCTAGTCTTGAACTCTCAGTGAGCCTCCTGCCTCCGTCTCCTATGTGCTGGGGTTACAGGTGTATGCCATCACCCGACTTGGAAGAACCAATATGTCTTTTTTTTTTTTTTAATGTATTTAGTAGGTGGTCTACAGGGTCTCACTATGTAGATCAGACTCATAGTGATTCTCCTATTTTCAGCCTCCCAAGCACTGGGATTATAGATATGAGCCACCATGCTCAGTCTTAATTGCCATCTCTGTGTGCCCCAGGGTTGCCACAGAGCTAAGTAGGTGCTTTAGTCTGTTGATTTATCTGGCTGGCCCAAAAGAACCAATCTAAAACACGAAAAACTTGAAGAAAGTAACAATGAGACCTCAGTACATCCCTGTAACCCTAGATAGACCCTGTCTGAAAATAAGGAAAAAGTAGCAGGGATAACATGTAGCCCCTTAGCAGAGTGTCCCTGAGTTCCATCCCTACCACCACTGGGTTGCAACTCAAGGCCTTTGCCATGGGCTACACTCCTCTTTTCTTGAGATAGTCTTAGTCACTAAATGGCCCAGATTGAGCTCAAATCTGTGATGCTCCTGCCTCAGCCTCTCAGAGTGCTTGTGTTGTAGGCAATTGAATTACAGGTTATAGGCAGTCAGACAGGGCTAGGCCCTTGAGGCAATATGGAAGACAAGATACTTTGCAACCGTGAGAGAGTCGGGCCTCTCCGCTGTAGGCTAGACCTCAAGACAAAAGATTAAATAATTGTAGCCACATACCTCCTTAGAGAGGAGTATCAGGTACTTTGGTGTTCTATTTTTTTTGTTGTTGTTGTTATGGCCAGCTCAGCCTGCCCTGAGGGTGGGGCTGGCACAAAATGTGGTGCCAGGGATCAAACCGAGGTCCCTATGGTTGCCTAAGCAAGGGCTTTAGACCGCTGAGCCATCTCACCAGCCTCTACTTTGGTGTTCTAAATAGGTATTAATCACCTTGAAAGAGCCAGGAAGAGTCACTAACCCAAACTGGTATAGGAAGAACTCCTGTTCTGTATTGGTGTTTGATATGTGCTCACTTCCCCATTTGATCCTGACTTAATCAATTTTACCTAAGCAGCTGTGCTTGTAATCTTTTTTTTTTTTTTAATTTATTTATTATTTTTTTCTTGTTTCAGAACCTTTATTTATTTATTCACTCACTTTTAAGGCCCACTCAGCCCGCCCTGAGGGCAGGGCTGGCGCAGCATGTGGTGCCGGGGATCGAACCGTGGTCCCTGAAGCTGCCCAAGCTTCCCCAAGCAGGCGCTTTAGACCATTGTGCTATCCCACCGGGCCCCAGTGTGCTTGTAATCTTATTGGTAGATCATAATTTTGTCCTACCTCATATACAAGTTTGCATGTTTCCCACCTTGGACCCATTTCACCTCAGGGTTTTGCTCTACAAAAATCTCTAGGGGCTGGGGAGATAACTCTGTGGCACAAGTACCTGCCTGGCAACTGCGAGGTAGTGAAAAAGAAAAAAAAAAAATCTCTAGAAAGGGCTGGCCAAATAGCTCAGCAGATTAAAGCACCTGCAAGCAGTTGCAGGGGCCATTGGTTTGATCTCCAGGCCTACTGAGCCAGCCCTGCCCTCTGGGCACTGCTGAGATAGCAATTGAGACTGGGCATAGTGGCATGAGCCTGTAATCTCAGCTCTTGGGAGGCTGTAAACAGATGGATCACTAGGAGTCTGATCTAGTAGTGAGACCCTGAACACCCTATAAACCCTTCCCTAATATAAAAATAAAGAAAAGAAAAAAGAAAAAAAAAATCCCTAGAAAGGGCAGATTCCTTGGCAACCCACTTGGGTCCCCTTTTATTCTTGTGTCAGACACAAGCTTCCTTTCCCACAGTAAATCTATATTCTGCTATTAACCTCCATTGTACCTAAAATTCATTCTTCAGTTTTAGAGAACACAAATGTTCCAGGTATCTTTCATTCTGGGAGTTTCATTCCCCTATATCACTAGGACTACAGGTGTGCACCACCATGCCTGACTGGACGCCTTTTGGAGAAGTAGAACAGAACTGTTGTTGCACTGATTGTAGGGGTGAGGGAAGCAGGAATTGAGAGTGAGACACTTGCCTGTTGTCTTATTCATCCACTGTATCAAGTTTGTCCAGACCTTTCATTGCTTCTTGGTGCTATCTCCACACACCACACTGCTGCCTCTAGGCCAACTCCTCCTCATTGCAGTGGCCTGTCCAGACCTGCCCTCATCTCCCACAGTCTAGCTCCCCACTTCTTTTCTTTTCCTCCTGCCTTGTGCCCTGGTCTCATCTCCCACACATCTTTTTTTTAGAAAATAGTCCCATGTGTGGCTCTGTGTTCTGGGTACAGGGACCCTGGCAGGGACTTGCGAGCAAGGCAGCCCAAGGATGAAGCTTCTGTTTGCTTTCTAATTGGGAAAACAATCAGCATTGTGCCTTTAAGCCACTTACTTAACCTCCCTGTGCCTCAGAAGAGAAGTCACATCAAAGCACCTATGGGGATTGAATGACTTGACATTGTAAAGCACTTAGAATTAATAAAAAACAGTGCTTGGCTATAGAGCAAGTGCTACATGGATGTTAAACAAAAATTAAGTGGCCTAGAGGTGCATGGCTGTGATTCCATTGCTCTGGGAAGCTGAGGATTCTGAGTTTGAGCCCAGTCCCGATAGTTCAGCAATTTAGGAGAACTCTCAAAATAAGTAAAAGTGGGGAGCTGGGGAGATAGCTCCAAGGCACAAGTGCCTGCCTGGCAAGTGCAAGGTTGTGAGATTGAACCCCGGTCTTGCAAAAAAAAAAAAAAGTAAAAGAAAAGTTCTGGGGATATAATTCAGTGTAGAAGCCCTGGGTTTGATCCTTAGCACTGTAAGCCAACAACAAAAGCACTGTGAACTCTGTTTGAGGAAAGGAAAATTACAACTAATAAACAGATGTGGAAGCTGGCCAAGGTAGTACACACTTGTAATCCCAGCACTTGGGAGGCTAAGGCAGGAGGATCAATATGAGTTCATGACCAGCCTGGGCTACAAAAGTGAACTCAAGGCCAGCCTGAACTGCACAGTGAGACCCTGTCTCAAAAAAAAAAAAAAAAAAAAAAAAAAAAAAAAAAAAAAAAAAAAAAAACTGAAAAGAAAAAGATGTGGTGCTTTAGAAGGGATGCCATTAGGGCACTGTGAAGCTTAAGCTTCCTCTGTCACAGTAACAACTTCTAAACACATGCAGAAGCCAGGCATGGTGGTGCACACCTGTAATCCCAGCACTTGGGAGGCTGAAGCAGGAGGATTGGTGGGAGTTCAAGAGCAGTCTGGGCTACAAAAGTGAGCTCAAGGCCAGCCTGAACTGCATAGCTAGACTCTATCTCAAAAAGACAACAAATAAATAAATAAATAAACAAACAAACACATGCAGAAATGGCAGCTCTTACCTGGGTGTAGTGGTACACACCTATAATCCCAGCACTTGGAGGCTGAGGCAGGAGGATTGCTTGCTGTGAGTTCAAGGCCAGCGTGAGCTACATAGTGAGAGCTTGTATGTAGGGTGAGGGATGGAGTGAGATGAGGACAAGGATGAGAACTGGTAGCTCTTAAAATGTCTACCACCATGGGCTTCCTTACGCCTCCTGGTGTACTTGGGGGACAGAGGTATGGAGGGGGTTGGCCAGTGTCCCATCCCTTCTCCTGCACCCTGAACTGCCAGCTTCCTATACTGCTGCTGTGCACCACACGCCAGCCCCTGGGGAGCTGTGCTGGTATTCCAGGGCTGGCCTCCCTTTTCAGGGTGGATTGGAGTCCACTCGAGACCATGGTTCCTGCAGCAAGGGAACCAAAGGGCTGAGGAGTGTGCCCAGTTTTAAAGCTTCTCAATCTCAGATAAAGTAAAATAGCTGAAGCTCAGCAGAGGTGCGTGTGGGAGCAAGGGATGGTGGCGGCTTAGGACTCTAGGGATTGGGAATAACCAGGGGCACCTTCTACAGGAGAAAGCCAGACTTCATTCCAGGTTCTGAGAAACTGACAGAATATTTACATTCCATTCTTAACTGAGTGCTCCCAACTCCTGGATCTCTGCTAAGATAGACTCTGGATCCTGATTAATGGGCAGAAAAAAAAAAAAAAAGTTCTGTTTGCTACAGTGAATTTGTAGAGATCCAGGCACTGTGCCAGATACTTCGAGGACTAAAGCAACGGTAATTATTATCTAATAATTATTCATCAGACAGCCTCAGAGCCTGGGCCAGGACCTCACTGTTCACAACCCCTCCCTGGCAGTCTTAGCAACCTCGCTGCTATGAATGCCATCTCTGATGACTCCTAGAGTGCCAGCCCCAGCTCAAAGCTCACTCTCAAGCTCCACACTCTTCTCTCCAGCACCCCACCCCCCACATAACTGGCCTCCTAGGTCAAGTCCTGTGCAAAGGGTGAGGGTGCTGTGGGAAGGCAGGTGAGTGCCTGTCCTTCCAGGGATGGCTGAGTGAGGAGGCCCTCAATATGAGCTGCAGTAGGCAGGACACCAGAATTCCTCTTAGCTGGGCAGGGTGGTGCATGCCTATGATCTTTAGAGGCTGAGGCAAGAGCATTTCCATGAGTTCAGGGCCAGCCTGGACTACACAGTGAGTTCAAGGTCAGATTGAGCTACACAGCAAGACCCTGTCTGCAAAAAAACAGAAAATCAAACCAAACAAGAAAAAAAAATCAAAATGAGAGAGAAAAAATTCTCAAAGGCTAAAGAATAATACAATCTTTGGGCCTGGCAGGATGGCTCAGTGGTCTAAAGCGCCTGCTTAGGAAAGCTTAGGCGGCTGCAGGGACTGCGGTTCGATCCCCCGCACCACATGCTGTGCCAGCCCTGCCTCAGGGCAGGCTGAGCCTGCCATAAAAATAAATAAAGAAGCAAACAAACAAAAGTTCTGAAACAAGAAAAAAAAAAAAAAGAACAACACAATCTTTTAACTAGGGAAGGAGCCCCCGTTTCTCGATGATCTCCTGCCTCTGTGTATGTGTGTGTGTGTGTATGTATGTGCATGTGTGTGTGACACTAAAGATTGAATCTTGTGCTTTGGACTTAACCACACTCCCCTGTCCTTTACATTTTTTTTTTCTTTTGAGACAGGGTCTTGCTAAGTTGAGACAAGGTGCTGCTAAGGCAGGATTCAATTTTTTTATTTTTTTATTTTTTTTTATTTTTTGGGGAAAGGGCTTACAGGATGTTCAGGGTCTCACTACCAGATCAGACTCATAGTGATCTGCCTGTTTATAGTTTCCCAAGAGCTGGGATTATAGGTACGCACCACCATGTCCAGTCTCAATTGCCATCTCAGGGCCAGGGATTTAGCTCAGTAGCATAAGTGTTTGCCTGGCAAGCACAAGGTCTTAAATTCAATCCCCGGTACCGCAAAAAACCCCAAACAAATCAATTGCCATCTCAGCACACCCCAGGGGTGGGGCTGTTGAGGCAGGCCCAGCAAACTTCTGGATTTCCTGCCTCACCCTCTTAGGTCCTGGGACAGCAGGTGTATGGCACCATGCACTAAACTGCATTCCTGGCTCTTGGGTTTTCTTTTGAGATAGTGTCTCACTAAGTCTCTGAATTATCCGGTGGAGCTTGAACTTTCTCTCCCACCACCTCAGCCTCCCAGAGTGCGTGCAACAGTGTGCAATGCCGTCCGTACTCAGCCTGACTTCATTTTGAAAGGATTTTTTCTTTTCTTTCTTTCTCTCTCTAATGCTGGAGATAGAACCACAGGCCTTAAAATGTAAGGCCAGCACTCTATCACTGATTTGTATCCCCAGGCCTTTCATTTTTATTTTGAGACAGGGCCTCTCTAAATTGTCCAGGCTGGCCTTGAACTTGGGATCTTCTGCCTTTAGCCTCCTCTCTTTTTGGACAAAATCCACAAATTACTTTATTTAAACTAATAACATCAAAACAGCTGGCTTAAGAAGGTCACACATGTCCCAGGTGTAGCCCATCTGTGTGGTAGAATACCTTCCATGGCCATTTGGAAGTGCTGAAGCTACAGGGAGAGGTGGAACTGAATGATTTTATGCTTCTTGTATTAATAATATCATGCTAAAGTAACGGTTTGGTTGGTTTTCCAGGTCTTCAGTGTGAACTTCCTGCTTAGAGGAGGCCATCTGCCTCCCTGCACAGCTTCAGCCACTTCACTGAAACCTTCACAGTGCTTCACATCAGGCTGGTTCTGCACACACTCCAGAAACTGCTAGATCTCAAAGTAGTAGGGAGCCCCGGTCTGGCTTTAGCCTCTTGAGTAGCTGAATTTCCTTGTCATTTTTAATTTTCACAGCCCCAGTGTGGGACCTGGGTCATGTACAGTGCTCACTAAGAACTGTTGAAAGAGTAATGGAAAGCGCTGACCTCCCTGCCAGTCCTACAGGTCCCTTGCCCTTCCCTGGGAGATCCCAGGGCCTTTCTTCCCTTAGGTGTCTTTACGCCCTATTCTCTTCTGTTTTTTTTGTTTTGTTTTGTTTTTGTTTTGTTTCGTTTTTTTGTATAGAGTCTCACTATGTAGCTCAGACTCATAGCCATCCTTCTGATTTCTGCCTCCCTAGTGCTAGGATTGCAGGTGTACCACCATACTGGGACTCCATTGCGGCTCAGCTTTCCTATGGGTGGGAGGGTGGGACCATGGCAGCATGTGGTGTTAGGGATCAAATCCTGGACCCTGTGCTTATCTAAGCAAATGCTTAGCCCACTGAGCTATACCATCAGCCCTGTTCTGCTTTTCTTTTGTTTCTTTGTTTTTGGAGACAGGGTCTCATTATGTAGTTCAGGCTGGCCTTGAACTCATCATGTAGCCCAGGCTGACCCCAAACTCCTGGCAATTCTCCTGCCTCAGCCTCCTGAACACCAAAATTGTAGCTGTGTGCTATTACATCAGCTCTTGCTCTTCTTTCCTATGCCACCTATCGGATCCTTTCAGACCCAGGAGTCTCATTTCCACTGTCTCCTGTCTGGTGTCTGAATGTGGACAGAACAGTACAGCAGGTGCACTGAACAGTGTCTTTGACCTATAAGTGAGTTCACTTTGAGGACCTGATCATACAGGTCACTCCAGCCTAGCAGCACAGGATGTGTGTTGCTACACACTTTGGGACAAAAAAAGAATATAAGCCATAGAATGTACCAGAGAATGCAGTGCCACCCCTCGTAGGACACAGAATGAGTTCAGTCATTATAGATATTAATGGCTGGGCCTCCAAGAGTGTTACTGGGTTTTGGAATACTCACAGCTCCTTCTGGAGGTGTTTTCAGGTTCTTTTTGTCATGAACAAAGAATTGAAGGAAAGAAGCAAGAATGATGGCAAAGCTTATTTGAAAATTAAAAGTGATAGGTAAGGGAAAAACTGGCTTTTCTAAGCAAGCCAGGGCTGAGGAAAAGAGGAAAAAATAAAAACCAAAGTAAAATTACACCCTGGGAGACACAGGGTAGTTACAGTGAAGAGGCAGGATAGCAATCTCTGCATGGCATCTTTGTCCTTTTATTCCTTCCATGCATCAAAGCAACCTTTAAGAACTCTACATATGGGTTTCTGAGGATTATTTGGTGTATGTGTCCTGGGATCTGACCAGGCCTTCTTCCCAGCCAGTCTAAGCCGTGCCCTATCTCAAGAGGTTCCCCAAAGATGATACAGGGATCTCAACTCACTGCAGATAGGCTTTTTTTTTTTTCAGGCTGACTTTGAGCTCACTTTGTAGCCCAGACTAGTCTTGAGTCACAGAGACCCTCCTTCCTTAGCCTCCTGAGTACTGGGATTACATGTATGTGCCACCACGCCTGGCTATGCTCTTGACTCATTGACACAGAAAAGTACTTTAGGTTGTGTCACTGTGAGGCATGGGCAGACCACAAGCCTATAATCCCCATATTTGTGAAGCTGAAGCAGGAAGATTGCCATGAGTTTGAGGCCAGCCTGGACTACAGTGAGACCATCTCCAAAAAACAAGAAGAAACAAAAAATGTGGGGAGACTTTGGGCTGAGGAGAGCTGAAGTGGTTACAAGTCCAATAAAGAGGATCAGACTGATCTATTCACAGAAAAATTAGTCCCATTTCCATAGGTCAGGTGAGGCAGGCCAGGCTCTGAGAATCATGATCTCAGCTGTGGTTTTGAATGATGGCTCCAAGGAGCATCATTACTATGTGAGGGAGGAAGTCCTGTCTCCAGGAGTGGCTGTTTCTGCACTGGATGGCCTCTGTCTGCGAGGCTTTGTGGGAATCCCGATGACTGGAGGTTCAGGTTATGAGAGACTCTGGGCTCCCACTGGGAGCTAAGTGTTGCCGTGAATCTCTTAGCTTGGTGTCCTCAGTCTTGAAGTGAACTGAGATAGCTGGGTGGTTTTAGGGCTTGTAGACAAGCACAGCCTAAATGATGAATGTGCATGCCTGCATAGCTGAGCAGGGGTGTGACCCAGAGTTTAAGATGATAATGGATCAGCTCTAAGGAGGTCAAAGGAGGAGAATCATGAATTTGAGGCTGATCTGGGCTGCACAGTGAAACAATGTCTCAAACAAGCAACAGGTACAAAGTGAAGGTCAAGCTTTTAGCTATTGGGCATCTGTTGAACCAAGTGAAGATTGTATTATCATTATTTTGGGGGGCTAGCCAAATAGCTCAGTGGATTAAAGCACCTGCAAGCAGGCACAGGAGGTCAGGGATTTGATCTCCAAGTCTGCCATGCTGGCAGTCGAGATTGGGTGTGGTGGCACATTGGGAGGCTGTAAACAGGTGGATCACTGAGTTCGATCTAGCAGTGGGACCCTGAACCCCCCCGTAGACCTTTTCCTTAAAAAATACAAAAATTATTATTATTAATTTTTTTAGAAATAAATATCTTGGGCTGGGGAGATAGCTCAGTGGTCTAAGTGCCTGCCTGGCAAACACGGGGACCTGAATTTGATCCCAGGTACCACATGCTGTGCTGGCCCTGTGCTGTGCTGGCCACTGAAACCAGGCATGGTGACGCATGCCTGTAGTCCCAGCGCTGGAGAGGCTGATGCAGGAGGATCACTACGAGTCCAAATTGCTTAGTGAGATACTGTACCAAATACATTGTTAAAACATCTTTTAAATCTTCAACTGACAAAAACACACATTACTATTTTTTTTGAGATAGTCTCATGATGTATTTCAGAATAACCTTGAGCTCATTATGTAGCCTAGGATGGCCTCAGATTTGTCCTAATCCTCCTGCCTCACAAGTATTGTTAGGGTCGAGAAGTGCACCGCGTGAAGGAAGACTCCAAGAGACGTTCTCTCATGCAAAAGCAAGGGGATCTTATTTTCCAAGCATGCATGGGGCTCACTGAACGCGCAGGAACAGAGAGCCCCGAGCTGAGTGTGGGCAGTGTTTTTAAGGCCAAAGACAAAGGGAGGGGTTTTGCAAGCGCGGTTACAGAAGCAAATGACATTGGTTAATTTAAATGGTTTCTTGTACATTTATTGGCAGGGATACCTATGAGGAAGTTTAGAGTTGAGCTGCAAGGACGTTTCTTAATATGGACAGCAGATATTCGGTCAGGGTGCATTCTGCAAATTTTGTTACATCTTTGTAACTAGTGGTCAGGCTTATCTAAAGGGGAGGATGGGGACTTAGATCAGGCCGCAGTTGGGTTGCTTACAAGAAATAGGACATTCTGACATGCGAAGTTGTTCCCATCCTTGGGCTTATCTGAACTTTTAGCAGGTGCAGCATCAGCATTGGGCGCAAGCAAGGGAAGAAGCAAAACTATAATTAGCATTTTGTAATTTTAACTTTTAAAGGATTCTAGAACTAGTCCTGGAAATTCCTGTACTGGGGCCAGGTGGGTTTTGTAAAAATCTCTCTTACAGTATGCCCTACCATGCCCCACTCCAGAGTCTGACTTCTGCCCCTGTCATGATCTCTGACTGCTTCATGAACCTATCCATATGGAATGAAGAAAGTTAGTGGTGGCTATGATCCTCAGGCAGGAAGCTAACAAGACTTTAAAGTGGGCTAAGCAGTGAATGAGCAAATGGCCAAACAGCTATGGAAAAAGTTATGAAGAAGGATTTAAATTTAGACAATTCAGCTCTGGAGGCCAGGAAAATAATGGAGGCAGGGAGCTAGTAGAACTTTGAAGTAGCCTGATAGGAAAGAAGCAGGCAACTGAGCAAGCTTTTGGGCAACCAGAGAAGAAAGAAGTCAAATGCTTAAGCAAAGAGGCAACCATAAGGAAGCAGGGTGTTCAGGAAGCAGAACAGAAAGGTAAAAGTCTCCTCCTGTTGTGGAGCTACTGCCTGTGGAGTAGCCATGTTTACTGTCCCTGACTAGGCTGGCTGTCCTTTCTGAGGTTACACTCTGTATTTCTTTTTTCTCTTTCTTTCTTTCTTGCTTTCTTTCTCTCTCTCTCTCTCTCTCTCTCTGTCTCTCTCTCTCTCTCTCTCTCTCTCTCTCTTTCTTCCTTCCTTCCTTCCTTTTTTTTTGGTTTTTTTGTTTTTGTATTTTAGGGAAGGGTCTACAGGGTGTTCAGAGTCTCACTACTGGATCAGACTCATAGTGATCCACCTGTTTACACCCTCCCAAGATCTGGGATTATAGGTGCATGTCACCACACTGTCTCAATTGCTGGCTCAGTGCACCCTGGGGTGGGGCTAGCTCAGCAGGCCTGGGGATTAAACTCCTGTCCCCTGCACCTGCTTGCAGGTGCTTTAATCTGATGAGTTATTTGGCTGGCCCCAGACAGTCATATTTCTCTCCTGTAATAAACAGTTGTTTCAGCCTTAAAACTGGCCCACGTGTGGTTTCCATCTACATGTCATGTAGAACACATGCTGGCCAATGACCTTATATGATGTGGTATGAAATGTAGGTTTGGTCTCTATCCTTGGTTCCTGGCTCAGAGCTCCTTAAAACTTTGAATTTCCTGAGTAAAAGGGACAAAGTAGATTTATTTTCTTGTTAAAAATGAACCCTTTCCCATTACTTCTCAGTTCTGGCTTGTGGGGTAGGGGAGAGGGACTAGCAGCAGGGAAATCAATCAATCACCCTCCTCCCCATTTCCACCTGGGGAGTGAAGAGCTAGAGATTGTCTGATGGGCAATGGCCACTGTGGAAATCACTTGTGCCTACTTCATTTGTATGAAGCCACCATATGACTCCTAACAGGGGTTGATGAGGACATGCAGGTACTGGGAGGTCAATGTGCCCAGAGAGGGTATGGGGGCTCCAAGATGAACCCATCCTGATGCCATACCTTGCACTAGACATCTCTTCCATCTGACTTCTCCTGAGTTGTATCCTTTATAATACACCATTAATCCGGTAAATAAGTGTTTTCTGGGGTCTGTGAGTTGTAGCAAATTATTAAACCTAATGAGGAGGTCACCAATAGGCAGTTGGTTAGATGCATGGGAGGCCCAGGACTTGCTGCTGATAGATGAAGTGGCAGTAGCCTTGGGACAGAGCCATTAACCTGTGGGGTCTGATCCTACCTCCAGGTAGACCGTGTCCAGACTAAAATATAGGACTCCTGCAGGGTGCTAGAGAATTGGTTACTGTGTGTCTTTAGGGGTGGGGGCACTCAGCACAGAAGTTCTGTAAGTAAAAAAGCCAGATCATCAGGTATGGTGGCACACTCCTGTAATCCCAGGACTTGGGAGGCTGAGGTGGGAGGCCAGCCATAACTGTGTAATGAGACCCTGTCTCTAAAAGATACACACACACACACACACACACACACACACACACACACACACACACAGACACACACATGCACACAAATGGGGCTGGGGATTTAACTCAGTGGTGGAACATTTGCCTAGCAAGCTGGAAGTTCTGGGTTCTGTCCTCAGCAATAGAAAACAAAAAATAAAGCTTACCTAAAGACAATAAATAAAGTAAAATCATAGCAGTTGCAGAACACTGGACAGGCAAATCCTATTTTTATATAAAAAAGAAATTTATGCATGTAAATCTCCATATATGATTACTTATGCATGGAAAAAGTCTACAGCAAAGTCTGAAGTAATGACCTCTGTGGATTGGGAGTAGGCGCACTGCATAAGTCTGCCAGAGTTGCCTCAACAAAGCACCACCAGCCTCGGGCTCACACAATGGACATGTTCTTTCTCCCAGGGCTGGAAGCTGCAAGTCCAAGATGCAGATGGGGCACGTCTCACTTCTCCCAAGGCCTCCCTTGTGGAGGCAGAGGGCAGCCTTCTTGTTGTGTCTGCTCACAGTCCCTCCTCTGTGTTGTGTGTCCCTTGGCTGGGTCTGACTCTTTTTCTTTCTTTCCTCCAGTAATAAGAATTGAATCTAGGCCTTCACATTGAGCTACACTGTCAGCACTTTTGATTTTTTTTTTTTTTTTTCTGGAGACAGAATCATGCTAAATTACTCAGGCTAGCCTTGACTTTCCAATCTTCATTCCTCTTACCCTAGCCTAGCCCAGCATTCCTTTGGGGTGATGGTAGTGGTACTAGAGGTCGAACTCAGAGCTTTTATGTTGCGCTACTTCCCCATCCCTTTTTGTCCTCTTTATTTTCAAGACACAGTCTCACTAAATTGTTGGATTGCCCAGGCTGGAATGGAGTTTGTAACCCTCCTGCCTCAGGATCTCAGAACACTGGGGCTATAGGCATACACCACACTAGGTTCTAATTTTCCTCTTCTTTGAAGGATGCTGGTCTGATGAGTTTGGAGGCCACCTTAACCATAGAAGCGAGTCCTAGGATCCCCATACTTCTGACTACCTGGCTATAAATTGAGGGTTTCTGTGACCCTCTTCTTAGGTTTGATAATTTGCTAGAACAACACACAGGATAGGAAAACATTTTACTTTCTTTACTGCCTCATTTTTTTGGGGGGGAGGGTACTAGGGGGATTGAGCTCAAGACCTTGTGCTTGCCAGGCAAGTGTTTATTCTACTGAGCTATCTCTCTGGCCCTTTACAGGCCTAATTTTAAAAAAAAATCTTTTATTTGTTTGGCCAGCTCAGCCTTCCCTAGGGGTGAGGCTAGCACAGCATGTGGAGTCAGGGGTCGAACTGCCTGTTGCCTAAGCTTGCCTAAGAAGTACTTTAAACAACTGAGCTATCTTGCTGGCCCCAAAATTAATTAACTAATTAATCAATTAGTTATTTGCTACAGGGTCTCTCTACACAGCTCATATTCATAGTGACCTTTCTGCCTCAGCCTGCCCAGTGCTAGGATTACAGGCGCACACCACACCTGGTTTTGGTGTGGGGCTGGCATGGCATTTGGTACCCAGTATCCAACTCAGGTTCTTATGTTTCTTCCTGTTTTTGCAGTATCAGGGACTAAACTCAGGATCTTGCTCTTGCCAGGCAAGCACTTGTTCTACTGAGCTATCTCCCCAGCCCAGGTTCTTGTGTTTGTCAGACAGGTGCTTAACTGCTGAGCTATCTCTCTGGCCTGCCCTCATTTCTAGTGTGTGTGTGTGTGTTTGTGTGTGTGTGGTGTTGGAGATGGAACCCAGGGCCTTGAACAAGCTACATGACAGCTCTCCCACTGAGCTCTTCCTCAGGCCTCATTTTTTATTTCTATGTTGTTAAATGTTATTATAATAAATATTACTTTTAAAGGTTTTTTGGTGCACTTTAAGACAAATGACCCCTGAGCATCCACCTCCTTCTTACGTGTTCTCTCTCTCTTTTTTTTTTTTTTTTTTTTTTTTTTTTTTTT